>APFE031513415.1:79762-103630 GCA_000404065.3 Pinus taeda
CCTTAGATGGATTCCTTGAATTTCTATGATGATGGTGATGAGAGGAAGAAGAACATTCACTCGTGGAAGGAGAAGGAGGGGGTTCTTCTTCACCATTTCCATGCACTGAACCTTGTTCTTCTACCTTTATCCCTTCTACTTTCTCCAGCCTCGAAAGCAACTGACCGACATTTTCTGCCATTGCTTAGAAGGTTTTGCAGAAATTGAGCTCCTCTTCATAACGAGCCTCTTCATTTGCCATGTTTCTCCTTCAATGTGCACGCCCTGCTTCAGGATCGAAGGAATTTAGTTTCCCTTCACCTCTTTGGAGCCTATTTCTTGTTAGCATACAAACATGAAATTCACGTCTACAAAGACATGCTCTGATACCACTTGATCCAAGATCTTTTGCTTATAGGTGTATTAAATAATTACATACTTAAATGGTAGCTTAAAAATAGAAATTTAATGTGCACATGAGAGAAGAGGAGAAACACATAAAGCATGAAAGAAGACAAGAAGCTTGATAACGGAGTTCGTCCGATTTGGGCTACGTCTTCGGGCCCTACTCGATCAATGGGGAGTCCTTCATTCATTAAGTGGCATGAGAAAGAAGAGTACAATAATCATTTACAAAAAGGAGTCTTATACCTCCATACTGAAAAATGGCCGAAAAATGTAGAACTATGTTGGAGAAACAGTAAACACCATTGCATTCATGGCACAGAGAAATGTTGAAACCATATAAAATTCATCAAAATCTGACAAGGTGAAAATCTGCCCCCCTCGAGAAATTGCTCAGGTCATGGTTCTGCCCCTCTCTACATTACTCATTCTTTTGCCACCTGCAAATTATCCTTCCTTGAATTGCCTGCACACTCCTCCCCTCCAGGGCGCACTAATGACTGAATTTAAATATAAAAGGTTGGGGAAAGTTTACAAAATCTCTATTGGGAGAGTGCTTAAAGAGTTGTTTGTTGTGGAGGGGGTTAGGCATCAAACCCTGCCCCCTCCCATTTTACATAACCAAATATTAATTTAAAAATGGAGGTTGGGTTGGGCCCACCTTGGATGGCTCACCCACCTCACCTATTTCTGGCTCCAACGGGGTCTGTATCCCTATCAACGTGGCAGTGTTTATTTAATGGGGGTTGGGTTCATGCACCAAGGGCTGGCCCACCACCTTCCCTTCAGTGTTGTGTAACGATTCCAACCTATGCCAAAATTCACGAGTCTGTCGAGTGTGGGGAAAGGGGCCAGTGGTAGTGGGCAACCCCTCCAATATTACATGTATGAAAAGGGTTGGGGTGGTGGGGTTGACGGTCTGCCACCCCCCTTTTTTAATAGTTTTTGTTTAAAACAAGATGGCCATTTTTGAAATCTAGAATTTGGACCAAAGGAGACTCTTTAATGAGGTGAAAATTTCACCTAGAATCCGGCTGGAGTTGGCTGGATTCCGTCCACTGGAAAACTTCCAAATTGTGTCCCCATTAAGCTTGCCCAGTCAGCAAAAGTCAACCAAAACTTTGACTACCTCTATCTTCCTCATCCGAAATCGGATTGGATTGCTAATAACACTGTTGGAATCAAGGCAATGAGCACTTTGATCTAATGTCAAGTTAATTGTCTCTCCACCACTTTGAATTTTGAGCCTTTTCCATGCCACTGGTGTCTAGAGATCCACCTAGATCACCCGGCTTCCTAAAAATTAAGAAAAAATTTCTCGCATTTCAGGTTACTATGAGAAGAATGATATACATTTTCCATGGGTCATTTTATGGGAACCCTTGGTATATTCAACATTTATTCAACTTCCAAAGGATGTTGACAAAGAAACTAGAATTTTAAGTCTACAACTATCATTTTTTCTAGTCTATCATCTAATAGTGTTTTCTTTTGACCTGGAATCAAGTTCTCATGTTACTAACTTGGAAAAGATTCTAAGTTTTGATCTTTGTTATGATGTTATGGAACTAGTGGAATTAGACAATTTAAGGGATGCACTAGTAAGCCTACTTGGTATATCGTGATTTTCTACTGAACAAAAGAAAAGGTTAAGATGTTGGAGCAATTGTAGCTTACTTTCAATAACCATCCAAATGGAATGTGGGTTCATCACATTTATTTTTGCTCTGGTCATTGGAACAATCTTTTAGAAGGATGGCACAAAATAATGTGTACTTAAGATACAACTATGTGAGAAATATTACTATTCAAAACATTTTGTTGTTCGAATTGACTAACAACAAAAATGTTTGATTATGTTATTTTGTATGGTAGAGACTCATTTTCTCAGCTACTAAGAAAGAACTTGGATGAATATATGATATCAGGGACAACATAAATGATCTTTTTATTGTTGTCGGTGTTTCTATGGAGCAGTTACATTCTTAAGGATTAACAAGTGTTCAATTGTACAACTTGTGCTTGTAGTAGAGAGAATTGTGTTCTACAAAGTAAGGGATGGAGGGTTATACTCTAGTTTTGCTAATGATATTGCTTAGGTTAGTCCTATATCATTGTTCCATTTTATTCTAGACCTTAACTATCCAAATTCAAAATCTAAATGTTCCAATGATTGGTGAATAATGCATAGTATCAGTTCTTTGTCATTGCCAATTCAAAAGAAATATCTAGAGTCCATATCCTTGGGTTAATATGCCAACATATTCCCAGATTGCTCATATCATAATTGTATGATATTATAATATTGATCGTATTTTAATGTTTTCAAATCAAACTTTCCATGATGTTGGGTAATCCATTCTCAAACTCCACGTATGGGTATGCCAAATCACAATCCCACTCTTGAACTTTCCATCTGCCATTAGTTTTTAAATCTATCGTGAGTTAGATGTTTTAATAATTAAAAAAAAAATTAATATGAACACCACCTATTTGACAAGAAGGTATTGATATAACTAAAGTTTATAATTAGATGATGAATGAAGAAAGTAGTCTCCACTTTGGCGAGTTCATATTCTAGACAATGACTTGGACCTCCACCAAAAGGCATAATTTGTTCTGCACTTGATATCTTCCAAATAATAGATATGCTCACTTTCTACTTCCCTTTTATAATATAATTTTATGAATGAAAATGCATATTAACCTAAAATTTCAGACCTTCCATCTCCAAGAGTTGAATTCTGAAGCATTTTTATAAATATTGTCATCCAAATGCACCACTACACCATTGTTAACTTGGGAAATGGCTTTCATCCTTAAGGGATTTGGAATTCCAAATAGAAAACTAAATCAAGCTATAGTTTCTTTATTTCTTATAAAATATAAATACTAACATGACATAATGAATATAGTGATTAAATATCATGAAAGAAAAAAGGCTCTAATCTAGGAGTAATACCCCTAAATTTGATGTGTTTCTTGTGCAAAAGTTTGACTACATTATTATTTGTATAAGTATTTGACATTCTTCCCATATAGTTTTTGTTATGGAAGGAAACCAATAAGGTCGCACAGTCCCATCTCCTGAGTGAAGAACTACTTTTGAGTTTATGCTTAGAAAATTTGAAGGGGCTTATACATGCTCCAATCCTTAACCGCTCCCATCCTTGACTGTGTACCTTGTAAATGTACCTCGACCAAGTTTGTGATGTCCAAGAATGCTTTTTGGAAGGCTTTGTGGACATAAAGTAATATACACCTTCCAAGTGAGAAACATGTGGCATGAAAGCGCTAAGATATGGTAACTTTACTTTGGTTATTTACCAAATTTTTTTCTAGGGCCTAGACCTATCTATGCAGAGAGGATTTTATGCAATTGTTAATGTTGGTTGGGAAGCAACCAAGTTATGTATCCTTGGAGAATTCCTATAAACCTATAATTGTGTCATTGTGTCCAATTATTAGACATCCATAGAATTTGATGAAATAGACAACAATGAGTCACATTATTTCTTTCATATTATTGATCCACAAATAAGGAAATGTTGAGTTCAAATCCTTCACTATTTTAGTGTCTAAGTAGAAGTTTCCAATCTCATTGTCTTTCTTGGGGTTTTACATTCTCTATCCCATGTGTTAAGGAAACTTGATGCTTTCTAGCATAGTGAACGGTCACTAATTTGATGGAATCCCAAGTATTGAAATGTGTTTCGTTAGTCTTCGGGATTGAAGCCCGTAGTTGACAAAACCATTAAAAAATATCTAACTTCTAAACTTGAAGTGATCACTCTCAGCCTTGACTATGTATTAGTGGATCTTCCACGACCAAGTTTGGATATCCATGAATGCTTGCTAAAAGGTTTTCTATCTGTCAATTGGGAAACATGTGACCAGAAAAGGCTAAGATACATTTATTTAACTTTGCTTATCTAGTAAAATTTTCCCAAGGCCCATCTTTATTTTTGAAGAGTTTCTTTGTGAAATTGTAAACATTGGGTGGGAATCAAACAAGCTTTATTTATATTGGATAATGGTTGTAAACCTGTAATTTTGTCCTTGTGATGTAAAAATTGCACTGGGTAAATAACTTGGTGGAATATTACAGTGGACTTAATTTGCATCTGATAACCTTTATGGGTGGTCATTATGCTTGCACAATCATAAATGTTGATGTTGCCATAGATGAAATCTATGTTCTCCAATTCAATAGTTTGACTTTTCTTATCTACTAAATACTTTTCCAAAGCTTTTTTTAATCTTTGGAGAGCTTATTTTCACATTGTAACATTGGATGGGAAACAATTAGAAATGATGATGTTGACATTGTTGGAGTTTTTCTCCAATTCTTTAACACCAATCAAAGTTGATGAAATAGAAACCAGTGGGTCTCCCTTCCTTCTATATCATTGATCCAGAAATAAGGACCTATGTAATTTAAATTCTATCCACAGCTTCGACTTCAAAGTATAAGTTTCCCATCTCATTAATCCTCTCTTATGCAATTTGACATTTTCTAGCCCATGTGTTAAGGAAACGTTATGCTTTATAGCATAGTTAATAGTGACTAATTTGATGGAATCCCAAGTATTAGTATTTTTTATTTTAATAGTATTCATCTTGCTTATATAACAACGTGTAGCTCCTTCCTATTTATGGAATTTTTTGTTCCCAAAGCTTTTTGTAGAGCTTAAATTTGTCTATGGAGAGAGGCTTTTTGTGCAAATGTTAATGTTGGTTGGGAAGAAACCAAATTATGTATCCTTATAGAATGCTTATAAACCTATAATTGGTTCATTGTGTTCAATTATAGGACATCCATTGAAGTTGATGAAATAGACAACAATGACTCACATTATTTCTTGCATATTATTGATCCACAAATAAGGAGTTACTGAGTTAAAATCCTTCATTGGTTCAACTTCTAAGTAGAAGTTTCCAATCTCATTGCCTTTCTTAGGGTTTAACCTTCTCTAGCCCACGTGTTGAGGCAACTTGATGCTTGCTAGCACAATGAATGGTCACTACTTTGATGGAATCCCAAGTATTAAAATGTGTTGGATTTGTCTTTGTGAATGAAGCCGACAGTTGATAGAACCATAAAAAATATGTAACTGCTAAACTTTAAGTGGTCACTCTTAGCCTTGACTATATATTGGTGGTTCCTCAACGACTAAGTTTTCATATCCATGAATGCTTGTTGCAAGGTTTTCTATATGTCAAGTAAGAAACATGTGACTAGAAAAGGCTAAGATAAATTAATTTAACTTTTCTTATATGGTAAAATTTTCCCAAGTCCCAATTTTTTTTTTTTTTTCAGAGCTTCTTTGTGAAATTATAAACATTGCGTGGGAAGAAAACAATATTTAATTCTATTGAATAATTCTTGTAAAACTATAATTGTCTCCTTGTGATCTAAAAACTGCACTAGGTAAATAACTTGGTGGAATATTACAGTGGACTTTATATGCATCTGATAACCTTTTTGGGTGATCGCTATGCTTGCACAATCATCAATGCTAATGTTGGCATCGAAGGATTCTAATTTCTCCAGTTCAGTAGTTTGATTTTTCTTATCTACTCAATATTTTTCAGAAGCCTTATTCTATCTTTGGAGAGCTTCTTTGCACATTGTAACATTGGATGTGGAAAAATCAGAAATGTTGATGTTGACATTGCTGGAGTTTTTCTCCAATTCTTTAACACCAATCAATTCTAATGAAATAGAAACCAACATGTCTCCACTCCTTCGATATCATTGATCCATAAATAAGGACTTGTGTAAATTCAATTTTATCCACAGCTTCAACTTCAAAGTAGAAATTTCTTAACTCATAAATCCTCTCTTACGCAATTTGAAATTTTCTAGCCCATGTGTTAAAGAAACTTGATGCTTGCTAGCATAGTCAACCATGACGAATTTGATGGAATCCCAAGTATTAGTATTTTTTCTTTTATTATAATTCAGCTTGTTGATATAACAATGTGTAGCTCCTTCCTATTTATGGATTTTTTTGTTTCGAAATTTTTTTCTAGAGCCTAGATCTGTCTATGGAGAGAGGCATTTTGTGCAATTGTTAATGTTGGTTGGGAAGCAAGCAAATTATGTACTCTTGGAGAATTCTTATAAACCTATAATTGTGTCATTGTGTCCAATTATTAGACATCCACTGAAGTTGATGAAATAGAAAACAACAAGTCACGTTCTTTCTTACATATTATTGATCCAAAAATAAGGAATTACTAAGTTCAAATCCTTCATTGGTTCAAATTCTAAGTACAGGTTTCCAATATCATCATCTTTCTTTGGGTTTTACATTCTCCAACCCATGTGTTGAGGCAACTTGATGCTTTCTTACACAATCAATGGTCACTAATTTGATGGAATCCCAAGTTTCAAAATGTGTTGCATTTTTCTTTGGGATTGAATCCCATAGCTAACAGAACCATAAAAAATATCTAACTTCTAAACTTGAAGTGATCACTGTCAGCCTTGACTGTGTATTGGTGGATCTTCTATGACCAAGTTTGCATATACATGAATGGTTGTTGCAAGGTTTTCTATCTGTCAACTAAGAAACATGTGACTAGAAAAGCCTAATATACATTAATTTAACTTTAGTTATCTAGTAAAATTTTCCCAAGGCCCATCTTTATTTTTGAAGAGCTTATTTGTGAAATTGTAAACATTGGGTGGGAATAAAACAAGCTTTATTTCTATTGGATAGTGCTCATAAACCTATAACTGTGTCCTTGTGATGTAAAAATTGTACTAGTTAAATAACTTGGTGGAATATTATAGTGAACTTAATATGCAACTGATAACATTTTTGGGTGATCACTATGCTTGCACAATAAAAAATGATGATGTTGGCATTGATGGAGTCTAAGTTCTCCAATTTAGTAGTTTGACTTTTCTTATCTATTGAATATATTTCCAAAGCATTTTTTAATCTTTTGAGAGATTCTTTTCACATTGCAATATTGGATGGGAAACAATCAGAAATGTTGATGTTGACATTGTTAGAGTTTTTCTCCAATTCTTTAACACCAATCAAAGCTGATGTAATAGAAACTAGTAGGTCTCCCTTCCTTCTATATCATTGATCCACAAATAAGGACCTGTGTAAATTCAATTCTATCTATAGCTTCAACTTCAATGTAGAAGTTCCTCATATCATCAATCCTCTCTTATGAAATTTGACAGTTGCTAGCCCATGTCTTAGGGAAATTTTATGCTTGCTAGCAGAGTCAATGGTGACTAATTTGATGGAATCCCAAGTATTAATAGTTTTTATTTTAATATTATTCATCTTTCTTATATAACAATGTATATCTCCTTCCTATTTATGGATTTATTTTTTTTCAAACAAGAGATAACATTATTTTTCTTCACTAATATGGAAATACATTTTGGATTGTTGATTTTTATCTTTTTTTATCGTAATAACACATTTCGTTAAAGGTTGCTAGCTCAATGGAAGAGCACTAGGCTTGAAAGAATGAGGTTGATTGTTCGATTCCATATTTCCTTAACATGAATGAATCACTAATGCAACAAAAAGATTCACATCATATATGCAATGATTCACATTTTAGAAAAGGGTGAAACCAATGACGTGATATTGGATGCCAAAAATAATTCATTACTAGATGCAAATTTAGAATCAAACCTGGGCACAAAATGAGATGCTAATGTGGACACAAAATGAGGTAGAAAAAAATATGCAAATTTTAATGCCAAAAAAGATGCAAAATTAGACAACAAAAATGCATGTAAAAAATGTTGCAAAATTGGAAACATAAGTAGACACAGAAATTTGTGCAAAAATGGGCATAAACATGGCTCAAAATTTGATGTAAACAAAGATGCAATGTTGGATGCAAATTGAGGCACAAAAAATGATGCAAAACTTAGTGCAAAAAAAAATGCAAATGTAGACGTAAACAATGGCTCAAAATTGAATGTAACATTAGACACAAAATGGGATGCAAATGTGGACACAACACATGGCTAAACATAGGATGAAAATCTAGATGAAAATTGAGATGCTCAAAATGATGCAAAATTGGATGTGATAAATGGTGTTAAAAACAATGCAAAATTGGATGCAACAAATGATACAAATTATGGTGCAAAAAAGGGAGACAAATCAAATGCAAAAGTGGATCTAAAAAGTGGTGCAAAATAAGATGTGAAAATGGGCACAAAAATGAATGAAAATGAATCATATTCAATGTATGGTGCAAAATTGGATGCAAAAAAAGGTACAAAATTAGAAGAAGAAATTGGTTTAAGACTAGACGCAAAAACTGCCACAAACTAGATACAAAAATGGTGCTAAATCGAATGCTTCCTCTAATTTGAATTGGATAGAAGAAGCACATCATCAAGAAGTTTTGTCCTAGTCTTGGAAGGGTATTGGTCTTGGTTTAGAGGCCTTGGAAATATAATTTGAAGGATCTATAAGAAGAGAAGATATTTGTGGGTTTTCCTCTCAAGTAGAGAAGTTTTGGCCTACTATTTATCTTCATGTTTTTGGTGGTTGTTTGATGATAAGAACAACATAATAATAAGTGAAGAAGCTAATAATCAAGAAAAAAGTAAAAATACATCACAAGCAGTTATCAAGTATAGGAGAAATCACCCTAATTATAGCCTTACTGATTTCTCAACATCTATATCCTTTGTTGTTACGTGAATATTCAAAAAAAAAATCCTCCATATGCTCTTTCATCAAACTTACCCAGCTTATAGTCATTTCTATTCATGTAACATCTGCTACCAAAAATTATGAAGTGTTTGGTTGTTGTAGGTTTGCAACATGAAAGCTCATAGGGATTTTTGTAACTGTTTTGTCTGATATGAGCTTTGTTGAGAATAATCACTGATGTATGAATAAACTCTACCCAAAATATTTGTTGTACACTCCTTTCTTCCATCATTTCTTTAGCTAATTGTTGCACTGATCTATTTTCTCTTTACTTTACACCACTTTGTTGTGGAGTCTTTGTTATTGTGAGCTTCCTTTTGATGCCATTCTTCTTTCAAAAGTCATCAAATTCTTTTGAATTGAACTCACGTCCATTATCATATCATATTCTCTTGATTTTGCAATCAGTTTCATTTTCAGCCATAGCTTTGAACTCTTTTGAACTTCTCAAACACTTCAGATTTCCCTCTAAGGAATGAAACCCACATCATTCTGCTAAAATCATCAACTATCAGCATAAAATACAATTTACATGTGGGTGATTTCACTTTTTATGGTCCACACAAATCCATGTGTACTAGTTGAAATGACTTTGACGATGATTTCTCCTTTGATTTAAATGGAGCTCAAGTTATCTTTCCCAATTGGCAAGATTTACAAATTGTATTCTTTAGTTTGGAAAGCCTAGCTAAGTCCTTGACAATGTTCTTCTTTCTTAGTTTGACTATCTGATCAAAGTTCATATCTCCAAGTCTTTTATGCCACAAACAACTTTCATCATTTTATGATAATCAACACCTCTTTTGTTTTCTCTTTGAGCACATACACATTGTTATATGTTCTCCTAAGTTCATCAACTATCTCACTTATGCCTTTAGACTATATTTGACTATTTTTAGCTTTAAAAATCACAATGTAGCATTGATCACACTTCTACGACACACTAAGTAGGTTATGCTTCAGCCCATCAACATATAGAACATTCTTGGCTTTACCTTTTCCATTTGATAGACTGACCACTAATTTTGCAGTAATTTTTCTTGGAATATTCTTGCCAGAAGTTACATTACTTTTGTCAACTAGTTTCCATGTTAAAAACTCGATTATGTCTCCTCAAATTTGCCTGGAAAAACCACTATCCACATACCACTGATTGCCTTCATTTTGAGCATAAAAAACAATATCACATTGCTCTGTTTCCAATTTTTCTTTCTATACCTTGGGCTTTTGTTTAATTTGCTCAATAACTAGTTCAGTCTTCTTCTCCTAAAGTCTGCAATTAACTGTTATATGCCTAAACTTTTGACATTTAAAGCATTGAATTTGATTTTTCAAGGGAGAAAAAGAATTATTGTACCTAGGTTTGATCTTCCGATGTCTATTCTAATGACTTCTTCTTCTTATAGATCTAAGCTACATGTAGGATAGATTCACCCTGCGATTTGCTACTTTGTGGCTATAATTAGTGCATATGAAACATTATCCTCGGAAAATATCATTATACCTAGAAGGTTGTGTTTTATTCTAGACTGGCTTTTTTTGTATTTTTATTTTCTTTGCCAATGTTTTGATTTTATTGTTAGTGATAATTAGTGGGTTGCGTCTCTCATTTTTGCTACTACACAGTCCATTCATTTGCTACTCGATTTGTTTTCTGTTTTTTATCAGTTTAGCTCTATTATCGAACTAGACTTAGCCTTAAATTGAAGACCACTAGGATCTTTAGAGACTCCTTTTGCTTCCAATATTTCATTCAAAATTTCAGTCCTTTCTCTGAATTTTTGATTGAAGCTTAGTTGTGTTTTAGCCTTCTCCAACTCCTTCTTTAGCAAAACAATTTTGCCTTCCAACCTTTCACATGCTTGAATATTATCATTCATTTTTTGATTCAGCGATTCTTGAATTTTCTTACCTTATTCAATTTGTAAGAGCAATGGTTCAACATCTTGAACTTTTCTTTGCTCAACAACTCCTTTTGTGCTTTATTTTTCTTTCTCAACCTTTCTATTTCTTCAAGTGTACTTATCGGTTCTCCTTCTAGGTCCACTTCACCCTCTTCATCATCAAAATTGATAGCCTCGACTTGTAGATTATCTATGGCCATCAGCATGAATTATTTTGGGCTTTCAAGATCATTTTCCTCATCGGAAGATTGGTTAGAGTCACTTCCTGAAGAGTTGTCTTCTTGAAAATAGAATCCTCTCTTCTTAGCCTTATTTCTATCATTTTGTACTTTCTTGAATATTTATTTAGGATCTTAATATTTCTTCTTCTTTTCAGGACACTTAGAAGCATAATGACCAACTTTGGCACATGTAAATCACTTAAAATACAACTTACCTTTATATTTAATTAAGCCTCTCTTAATCTTCCTCACAAACTTAGCTTCTTCTTCATCTGATTCACAACATGAGTCATAATGCTCTTCCTTTCACTTCTTTTCTACTTTAAAGGTTGATTCTTTGGGTGTAGACCTACAATTAGAAATTATCATATCATAGGTAGTAGGTATACCAAGTAGTAGATCTAGAGTGAGAGTTTTTAGATTAGACATATCTTCAATGGTTGAAACCTTTTGATTAAACATTTTCAAAAGAGATATTAACACCTTTTGAATGGCCACAACATCATCTAGCTTCGCATCAATACCTCTTATGGTGTTCACAACTTCTTCAACACTTAAAAATTACTTTGCAATATCTTCATCATCATCCATACTTAAAGTCTCAAATTCCCTCCTATAACCTTGAAGTTTATCTTTCGTTACTTTTTTTTCACCTTCATAACATTGAATCATCTTGTCCCAAATGGCTTTGGCAAATGTGCACTCCAGTACTTTGACAAGTTATGATTGAAGTTGGTATGAAAGCAAGGAATTCATGTCATTATCATTGCATGTGAACTCTATCTTTCAATCTTTAATAATCACTGTTGGAGGATTTTGATATTCTTCTGCTACAACGTCCCACACATTAGCTCCAAGTAATTGAATGTAGGTCTTCATCCTCACTTTATAAAACACATAGATTTTTCCATTAAACATTGGTGCCCTAT
Source organism: Pinus taeda (assembly GCA_000404065.3). Taxonomy (NCBI): domain Eukaryota; kingdom Viridiplantae; phylum Streptophyta; class Pinopsida; order Pinales; family Pinaceae; genus Pinus; species Pinus taeda. The sequence continues at coordinate 91,915 of APFE031513415.1, forward strand.
TGGTAAATCACCCTTCCTAGTTTTCTATGGTCCTTGATGTTTCTTCCAGTTATTAAACTGATCTAAAGTAACCTTACTCTGATACCAATTGTTAGAAACTAGGAAAATACTTGGAGGCGGGTGTGAATCAACAGTGTGGGAATTTTACCAATTTAAACCTTTATTTCACTTATGCAATGATATTAAGACACCATAAACAATTCATTTACATGAGAATGATATAAAATAATATTAGCGATCAAAATAGGACACGCAAATTTTTCAAATTGCTATCCAGTTACTTCATAAGGCAAGCTACAACTTCTTGTTTCATTTCCCTGGCTACAACTATTAGGAAGCTACAAATACCAGATTTATTAGCTACAAGTGAATGAAGCTACAACCCCAAATAGTTACCAACAACTACTAGAAGGATAATCAACCCCTGATCTACATGCTACAACTTGCTTGACACTCAACTATTCATCTTTCATCCATTTTCATACTAGAACCATCAATTGTACCTCTTCTTTAAAATAAAAAAAATTCCTCCTTAATAACTAATACCTTCAAAAATATCTAATTATTGAGAACACTAGCAGCATCACCTCAACTCACTCACAAGAACCCTCCAACCTACTTGATCAAGCTTGCTTATTAAATTTTTTTGCTCTGTTATCTTTATCTTCTTGCTTTTCTTGTATTCTTGCATGATTCTTTATTTCCAGATTTCTCCTCTTCAAGCTATGTCTTATGAATATGTTCACAAGGTTATCAGATCTTGAACATCTATTTTTGCAAGTTAAACTGATAAGTTCTTCTTATTTTAGCAATTTTGGCACTTTACAAGCTTTAGTAGGGCTTTTCTATAATTAGCAAGTTGTATATTTAGCTTAACTGCCAAAATATGCCAATAAACTATTAGTTCCACCAAAATTGGCCTTTAGCCCCTTTCACGTTGGTTCTTAGCCTCTTATCCACCATACAACTAGGCATTGTGACCACTCACTAGGTCCTTGAGGCTCTTAAATATTTCTTAGCCATTGACAACTTATTTTCTTTATAAATCTACCACTAAACTATTAGTTTCGTCGAAGTTTACCTTTAGCACCTTTCACGTTGGTGCTTAGCCTTTTATTCACCATAAAACCATGTGTTGTGACCACTCGCTAGGTCCTTGAGGCTCTCAACTATGTTTTGTCCATCGAGGGATTATTTCCTTTATAAGTCTATCATGCCCTTGGTCTCTTTCTTGTGTAAAACCCATTTTGGTGCTTATCCCATCCCTCTCAATCTTGATTCTTTTTTTTGTGCCTCCTTTTAAATCTTATAGGCTCCTCTTAGCAAGATTAACTATAAGTGAGGTTTCCCTTGTCTCAATCTTATTAGTCCTTGATTTCCTATTGTTAGAAAAATGTATCTTGATGCCTACTGCCCGACATTTCCACTTTGCACACCTTAAAAATTCTCTAGGCTCATACCTACAGGATAAGTTGTCCTATGGGGTTTTGCTGCTACTACCAAGAGCTAATCACCATGCAGCTAGGCTCAGTCAACTCTGACACTTCCCATGCCATCGTGCAACTAGTTAGCCCATCGGTTTCTTGAGTACTCTGCTTATTTCTTCCCAACACTAACCTGTGGGATGACTTTATTCTGACATCACATTTGCCACATGGTGTCCTGTGATTGGTCCAATTGTAACTAAAACATGGACGTTTTGGGTACCCAAAAAAGTTGAATCTTCGTACTGCATGTCATCCTCCTATTGGCCTAATTCTGATGTCATATCTCATGAATAATATGTTGCCATATGTCCCATTGTCATAGAGGAGAGAGAAGGGCTTGATCCCTGGCTTTGCACCATATTTATTTGCCAAATTATTTTGATAAAATTCATTAGGTTTAATCCTCCTATTATTCCATGTTTCTTGGTTGATTAAAATATTTTTCCTGCCTTATTTCATGGTTTGTGCATCCCCCCTTCAGTTGTTTGTAGTTTTGAGTCAAGGGGGTGCACCATTGATCTCCACCATTGATCTTCAGATCAACAATTTATTGCACAACCACCCTAGCCTATTAACACCTAATGCACTTGACCTCGTACATTCCTTTTGATATGTTGATGGGGGTACATGTCACAAGAACTACCACAAAATTTCCTAAATTTTAACTGAGGTTTGTGTCATCCTACATATCCCTTAATTGGTCCTTAACTTTTCTTTGGGGTGCATCTTCTAGGGTACCTTCATCGGGTTGAGTTGTGAGGTGGGATCCACTTTCATCTAATAGAAATTCTCCTCACTATTGTGTTATCTCTCCCAGTCATCCTAGTCCTCTAGATAGTAGTTCCACCAGTGTTGTCGCTAAGTTTGGCCATTATGCGAAAAACACATGCTCCATAGGGCATCCAACCACCTTTAGCTCTGCCACTTTGACCTAGAGGTCCTACAAATTTCACTGGTTCTAACATTCAATCCAGGATGTCATTTTCATATTTCTAGATACCAATGGAAATATTTTTTAGATCTCTTTCCATCTAGGCGGGTTTCATGTGCTCTTGAAGTGATTTTGTGCAATAAAAAGGTATTAAAAGAAATTGCACCATTTTCCACTAATATTGATCTTCATCCTTCTTCCTGTGCCTAAAACCTGATCTTCTTAGGGATGTTTTGACACCTTTTCCATTGGTTTACATCAATGACAACATATTTCCAACATTATCTTCTTATAAGATTCCAATCATTAAGAAATTATACATGAAAAAATTCAACCATTCACTTTCATCAATAGAGAAATACAGATCACAATGAACAATAAAACAAGAGAAAAGAGACACCAAAAATTATGCTAGTAGCTAGGGAAAAACCAACAAGGGGAAAACCCAACAAATTTTCCTTATTAGAGAGAAATTTAGTGCATCAATAGTACATCAGAATGTTACAAAAATATTCCAAAATTTGTCGTCAATAAACACCAATTCAAACCATTCAATGAAAAAAGAAATTATAATCAATTATGGTCAAAGTTAAGTCTACAACAGAGAGACCAATTTAGGTCTAAGGTATCTCATAATAGAGGGACAAAATTTAATCAAAATCTAGCCAAATAAACCTTTGTAAAATATTGGTCAAAGCCTTAGTCAAATCTGTGGTCAACTGGAGTTAGTGAACCTAGAAATAGGAGTAAAGTCTCAGTCAAACAGAGTCAACATATCCCTGGAATATTCAGCCTCTAAAGCAGTCAATGAACTTGGTCAAACAAAAGAAATAGAACCTAAGTCAATGCTGGTAAAATAGATGAATAGAAGTTGGTCAACGCAGAACATAAAAGTATCTTTAGTCTCCTTCACATGCGTGAAATCCTTGTGTTACTTCAAAATGAATGGATGGATGTGAAATGGCACCATATGAGCTTCAATGATTTCTTATTTATATGTGTCAAAAGAGGTGGCATTTTTACATGTGGGGCTAACTTGTTCACTTTTAGGCTGACTTGGTCAAACATTAAAAACTGAATTTTCTCCATCAATTAGCCAATAAAAATAATGATCATAGCTAGGAAATTTTTCAACACTCCCTGTTATATAGGATTTACAATTGTATACAAAATTATCTCCCCTAGGTCAGTTGCTAAAGTAGAACAACAGAGAGACAATGAACACAATGACTTTTCTTAAAGTAAATAGATGATGAAATGAGACCTACCTACAATCCTTCGCACACTTCCCTCCTTCTTTAGCTTGGAAACTCCAATTCCATCTCTAAATGCCAAAATTAGAACCTGCATAGTCATATAACACTATCCAAGAAACTAAAAGATCTATGTAGTATCATCTAAGAATTTCATTCGATATATATCAACACGGTATTGAAATATATGAAATAACAACATCACATAATGGAAAACAATGAATTCTTTGCATTAATATAAATGGAAAGAGATTACAACCATAAGTAGTAATTGATATTGTATAAGATCTCCTTCAATTTGTTGACTTGTCCTTCCTTGTCACAATATGCACCTCCAATCACCCTAAATGCATGAGATGATGGCCACTCACTACAACAACACAAGGACAGAATCATTCTCCAAAATCCAACCCCCAACCAAATAGAAGGTTGGGAATATATAGAGAATTAAGGTAAGTTGGGAGTTCTTATCCAATTACCAATCTAGGGTAAGAGATCCACCTTTGATGGAGGGTTAGGATCAAAGGATAAGTGGTGAAAACCCCAAAGTAGGGAATGATGGGATCCAAATGTCTTATCTTAGTTGAAACAACTTCTATAAACTCCTAGAAGGGTAAGCTTTCAGAATCTTGATCATTCTCTTATATATCTAGAACCAACATAGGTGCAAAGGGGAGCAACTTGCTGGTGACCAACACAGGCCACATTGAAGCAACACTGGTGAACGCACACGAGCAGGGTTATAGGAAGTGTTGGTCATAAAATTTTCTTAGATGAAGCAGTTTAGGGCTAAAACTCTCGAGGATGAAGGGAACATGCTTAGGGATTTGTGAAATATGGTGACAAGGAGGAATAGGATGTTGATTTATCCCATTAGGAGGTTTATTGATCAGATGTGACAAAATGTCCTATAATAGAATCCCCCCTAAAGTGCAAAGTTAGAGATGATGAATGATGACTGAGGTGCTTTACCTTGTGACAAGTCGAGATCAAGGACAACTCGTGAGCTTCATTTGTTACAATACATTTACAACATCGACTTTAGAGACACACAATCAAAGTCCCTAGTTGGATTGGTCGATTATTGTGCAAGAAAGCTTGTGAAATGTCGTTTTATCATGATCACCATTGATTCATATACTTAGATTTTTCGCATGTAGTTTTTCTTATGGTCAATGTAGCCATATGTGTCTCAAGGCACACATGTTGTAAAATCAAACTTAATCTACATATACATACATACATACATACATACATACATACATACATACATACATACATACATATATATATATAGAGAGAGAGAGACAGAGATAGATTCGATGTTTCCTAATTCCTATTCTACTTTCAATGTGAAGTGATGTGAATTGAAAGTTATTTACATTTGTTGAAAATGTCAACCTAAAACAAAATTAGATATAACATCTGTTAATGTGCTCAGGTTACTATAAACATGTTCATATCTTATGAAATTGAAATGTCTTTCCAGAAGAAACACTCTTAAAACCATGTGAAGGATGGAAAGATTTCTCATTGAATAGATTTCAGCAAGTTTTGGTAATATGAGTTGCAAATTGGGTCTAATGACTATACGGTGGATACCATGTGAACCATCATCAAATAGTAGCTCAATCACTCTGCTATAGTTAGTGATGTTGTTAGTAGAGTGACCAATGCAAGTCACTTGCATGCTCACTAGCTCACCATTTGGAACAAGGATAGCCCATGCTGCGGAGGATAGATTCCTAGTACTAGGGCTAGCACCATCATCATAACCAATATATGGTTTGAGAGAGTTTGAAATATGTAATCCAAAAGTAAAAAGAATGAACAGAAACCATGGGGACCTCTGAAAAACACATTGCAAACACACTCAACACACCTATAGATAGTATGTATAGAGTGTACTACACATGGGATCAAGCATAGTATTTTTTGAAGTATAGCCCATTTCTAGGTTGCACTAGTGGAACTCCATTGAGGCCTACTAACTCATAAGCCCCTTTTTCAAGGACATTCTTGATAATGCATGGGCCCAACCACATAGGCTAGAAATTTCCTTGACCTAACTTATCAACCTCATAGTCATATAAGAGAACCAGATCTCCTTCCAAGAAGACTCTAGGCTTGACATTTTTGTCATATTACGCTTTGATGTGTCCTTTATGGGATTCACTGGCTAACGCATCATTGCATTGGGTTTCATCCAAATGGGTTAGGTGTAAAACGCATTCCTCGTCTGCAGAAGTAGCAGGAAGAAGTTTGATAGCTAGTTTCAGTGATGGAATTTTGCATTCAATGGATAGGATCACTTCCAAACCATACACCAAATAGAAGGGTGTGAATCTAGTAGCAGTCCTAATAGAGGTTTGGTATGCCCACAAGGCAGCAAAGAGAAGCAAGCACCAGTCCTATTTGTGGAACCCTATCATATGTTGAAGCATATTCTTAAGAACTTTGTTAATTGCCTGAACTTGTCTATTATCTTAAGGATAATAGGAAGTGGAATTTTCATGTGAAAGTCCCAATTTGGCATATAATTTTGTCATCATATGATTCCAAAAGTGATTCCTATGATCCGTTACTATTTCTTATGGAACAAAAAGCCTAGAAATCATGTGGTTGAAGAAAAAGTAAGAATTTGTTTCGCCGGTGCTATTGAATGTAGGCATCGCTTTAGCCCTCTTGGTAAAGTAGTCAACAATGACAATAATACAACCATGCCCCCCGATCAAATGAGAGTTACATGTCATAAATTTGATACCCTATTTTTCAAAGGGACCAGTGGTGTCAATGGGATGCAATGGAGCTCAGATTTTCCGATCATAGATTTGGTACGCATGAAATTTCTAGACTGTGAGGATGCAGTCAGGGAAAATGGTGGGCCAAAAGTAACTGGATCATAAGATATTTTGTGTGGTATCATGACTAGATAAATGTCTACTACATGCCCCTGAGTGGCATTCATTGAGGACCTTCATTTCCTCCTTAAGAGTGAGACAACTCTGTAAAATCATATCGATACCATGATGGTAAAGGGAATCGTTGATAATCACATAATTTTGGGATTCATACCGAATACGTTGTTGCTCTAAGCAAGAGGTATTAGCTCAGAAAATATGGATCTAGAGATAGATCAAAAAATCACCATACCATGGGTCAAATGACGAGATCAGAAATAATGACTTGTCTGGGATGGAATCTTCAGATGTAGATTCAGTATTAAGGGAAGGGAGATCACACATAAGCTTAGAAAAAACTAACGATTTCTTCGACTTGGATTTGATGGATTCTAGGTCAAACTCTTGGAGAATAATGATCCACTTAGAGTATTCCCCCCCAGTAATTGATGTGACAATATGCATGTCATAGGGTTGCAATTCGAAATGACTGTAGTTTTGTGAAGCAAGATGTAATGGAGAAATCTATGGATGGCTTGAACAGCTACCAAAGATAACTTTTGTACATAAGTATACCGGATCTCAATATTGTTGAGGTTCTAATTCCCCATATCATCTTCATGGGCCAACACCATAGCTATAGTATAGATGGTGGTAGCTAGGTATAGGAAATATTTGCACTGATAGTCAGGGGGTATAAGAGAGATGCCTGAACGCGTACATCTTTCAAAGCATCAAACACTTTCTACACAACATCATCCCAATGGAAGGGAATCCTTTTCTGAAGTAATAAATTAAATCCTTTGGTCATTTGAGCATAGTTAGGGATGGACCTCCTCAGGAAGTTAGCTTTTCCTTGGCGTCTTTGTAACCGAATGAGGGAGGAAGGTGCAGGAAAGTCAACGATTTCATAGAATTTAAAAGGATCAATATGAAATCCTTGTTTCAAAATGATGAAACCAAGGAATCAACCAGAACCAACAAAAAGCACACATTTCTACGAGTTAAGTCGAATGTTATAATCTCTACAATGGAGAAAAATGTCCCGTAAATGCATGGGATGATTAGCCTGATGCTTGGAGTGAGAAAGGAGATCATCTAGATAGGGTTGCATGATATGCTTAATGTCATGGAAAGCATAGTCCATATCATGTTGAAATATGGCCCCTACATTATTTAAATAGAAAGGGATCTTTTTATAAGTAAAAGCACCATAGGGACAAATAAATGTGGTTTTAGGTTGGTCTGCTAGGAGAATGTTGATTTGATTATAGCCCGAGAATCCATCCATAAACAAAGAAATCTCGTAGCTAGTGCAGTCATCAAGAATCTGGTCGACAAATGGGGTCAGGTGGTTGTCCTTCAGGCAAGCTCCATTTACATCCCAATAATTGACACATACTCATATCGTTCCATCTTTCTTCATAACAGGGACAACATTCAATACCTAATCAGTTATAGGAATGGGGTATATGAAACTAGCCCGAAGAAGCTTTTCGATTTTAGCTTTTATCCCAGTAGCCTTCTTGGGATGGACCAGCGGAGGTGCTGCCAGATGGTCTTGGCATCAGGATACATATAGATTTCATGCACTACTATGTTTGGTTCGATACTTGGAATTTCTTCATATGTCCAGGAAAAGATATCTCTGAAGTCATGAAAAAGGGCTTGATAAAATTTGATTTTAGATGAAGAGAGAGATTCTCTGGTGTTTAAATTTTCGACTATTCTTAATTTAATCAAAATATTGAGAGGAATGGTTTCTTTGATATTCGAAAGGTTGTTTTTAGAGTTTATCTCATGAATGGAAATGGAATTCGTAAAGGGTGCGAAAAAATTATGTAGGTACACAGCATTGAGATTATCTTCAAAGTATCTAAGGAGGAGGAATGATGATTATTCTCATCCCATGGTGCATCGTTTGACATCGTGATCTCCATGATGTTTTCATCCATAGAGAATGTATGCAAGAAAGGATCAGAGGGCATGCCATAATCCAATGATTGATATACCCAAATGATCGAAGAAACAGTATGGGCTGAACAAGCCAAGTAGATGAATTTGTAACATTTCTCAATAGGCTTAAGTGACATTCTTTCACCAAAACTTTTGATGCCAATTTTACCAGGTACAATCCATGGATCGAACAGGATCGTAGATGATGATATCATGTTGACATAAGAAATCGAAGGGGAAGAGCTAGGAAGGGGAGGGGGAGGGAGCAAAAAGGTTCCCATAAGGGATAAATCCTTCAATAAACAAATTCCAACATGATGATAGGAATGTCGGTCTTCTCCTACAACAGAAACACTTCCAGTAACATTGGAATCAAAGGCGCAAAATGTGAGTTGATCTATGGGCACAATCCTGCCTTTATGAGGAACGCAAAACATTTAGATGTAAGTTGAAACGAAGGAATCCATACCATAAACCCATGTACGTCCTAGTAGAATATTATAATATAGATGTATGTTAATAACTTCTACTTCAACAGAGACAGATTTTCCCCCTAGTTCAACTTGCAGGGCAAATTCAGAATCCCAAAAGGTTTGTATGTCCTTCCATCAAAGGATTTTAACGTGGTGGTCGATTGACTCAATTGGGGTGAACCAATAACTTTCCAAAAAGAAAAATACATGATTTTAATTTGATTTGTGGAAAAAACCTGTGAGCAGTTATGAAACCAACGTTTTGGACTAGCTTGGTGAGTCCATCATCAGGGCAATGAGATTTTTAATTTGAGAAGGAAGAGCATATTTCAGAGCCTTATTAATAGTTATTTGAATATTTTTTTTTTTTTGGTCGGAATAAAATGTTTTAATTTAATTAATGATAATTTTATTATTTACTTAAATAAGTATTATTATTATTATTATATTATATATTTTATCTATTATTATTATTATTATTTATTATTTATTTATTTCATTAAATTTTTATTTTATTTACATATTATATCTATAATTTCTTAATCTTAAATTATTTTATTATTGTATTAGTTTACGTAATTATGATATATTTGGTTTATATTAATTATTAAGATTATTATAATTATTGGTTTTAATATAATTAATAATAATTATCTTATTTATTTATTTAAATAAGTAGTATTTAATTTTATTTAATATAGTTATCATGTTTATTTGGATTTTATTTTATTAGATTATTTATTTACATATCATATATGTATAAATATTAATATTATTATATATAAATATATATGTATATATAGTAATATTATTATATATAAATGTATATGTTATGATGTTATTATTATTTATTTTATTTAATTATTGTTTGTTTATTTACAAACATATATGTATATGATTATGATGATAATGGTTAACGTCCGCTGAGACCAAATAATGATCTATCGGACCTAAAGACAAATTATTTATTTTGATTTAAGATTTTATTCCTATGCTCAAAAAGCTTGGAGAGAAGCCTCCCGAGTTCACTATAATTTTGGCATTGTAAAAGGCTAGGAAGGTCAGTATTGTAACAAAGGTTGTGAAATTGAAATCTAATGTGGTTGTATGCAGGGCACTCTAAGAGGAAGTGGTTTTCATCCTCGATGCTCCTATTCTCACAAATATGGCAGATCCTTTCTATCCATGGCGTTTTAGGAACTACCCAGCGCCCAGTTTCACTATGGAGCTCATGAGAATTCGTTCTAATCTTTGCTATATTAATTTTCTTTTTTGAGCTATTTAGAATAGAGAGATACTTTTGATCGTCAAGGGTGGGGTTGATGACCTTCTTATAATAACTTAATTTTCTTTTAGACGCTAAATCTTTCTCACACCATAATTTTTCTTTGAACTTAGAAGTAACAATATCTTTAATGTTATTTATGTTTTGCAAAGCATCGTACTCATTGATCTCCCAAAAGTTTAACCAGGCCCTTGTGTCCTTATGCCATCCTCGGTTAAGCCTTAGGTGATTTTGGCTGGAATTTAAAGCTAGCTTAGGAAGTCTATGATTGTCTATGTTATTGAGCTTGTGCTTGTACATCAGGAACCTGAGCATAGCTTAGGCTCCTCATAAAGAAAGACCTGCGTTCTATAAGGAAATAGGATATGGTGTATGTACTTTTAAATTTTTCAGGTTATAAGTTATAAACGCTTCTGGATTTGCTCAATCTTCCGCCAATGATTCTCTGGAGATGCTTGGCAGCCCAAACTTACAGCCATATAAAGATATACAGGAGGTGACTAAAGTTTCAAAGGAGGACTTCTTTTTAATCCCACATTAACGAGGTTTGTTGTTTTAACAGTTAATTTTCAAAGACCAAAATAAGCTTTCCATCCCCCATTGATCCTTTTCTCAATGCTATGGTTCAATTGAGTTGTGATGGATATCAATTCCTAGGTACTTGTAAGAATACACTTCCTCCAAGTTATTATTGTCATACGTAAAATTAGCGCAAGTGTCCTTCTTAGATTTGATATTCATAACTTTTGTTTTGTCTGTGTTAACAGTCATACCCATGGTAGAGCATAAATCCTTAAGAAGCTTGAGCTGCTTATAAAGATCAGAAGGGCACCTTGCCAAAAGAACAATATCGTCAGCATAGAGAAGAAGGATAATGACTATCCCAGCTAAGATTGTGCCACCACATCCTACTTCTTCTAAATAACCTTCGAGCTTATCGATGTAAATGCCGAATAGAGTAGGGGAGAAGGGGCAACCTTGTTTAACTCCGATGTTACACTTAATATCTTTTGACCACCCCTCATTGTTTTTTAGCTTGGCAATTACATTCTCGTAGAGCCTTATAGCAGCAGCTCTTAACTCAAGAGGAACCTTTAGCTCTTCTAACCTCTTCCAAAGGTTATATCTAGGAACCGTATCAAAAGCCTTTTTAAAGTCTACAAAGCAGCAAAATAAATTGGATTTATCATTACGACATTCCTCCGCAATGATCCTTAGCGTAACAAGGTGGTCTGTTGTTGAGTGATGCCTTCTGAAACCTGCTTGGCCTTTAGCCCGCTTACCTTCACTTTCAAGCCATATGCTTAACTTTTTTTTCCAGAATACTACCATATAATTTGGCTAAGAGAGGGCTGATCATAATTGTTCGATAATTAGAAGGGTTATTTGTATCTCCACTTTTAAAAATAGGGATAACGAGGCTCTCAGTCC
>APFE031513416.1:0-10418 GCA_000404065.3 Pinus taeda
ATGTCCTTCTCAGGTGCCTGCTCTACCAAATCCTCAGACAACAACACCTGCTTCATCCTCTGCAACACAACAAGAGGTAGTGCAAACTTCCAATCAAGGACAGAGCAAGGGAAAAGATAAAGTGATGGAAGAAGCAGAGGACCGATAAGACCAAGAGGACCGACAAGACCAAGAGGACCAACAAGAACAACAAGGCCAACAGGGCCATCAATAGCAGCCCCAGCAGGAACAGCAACAAGCTGACCAACAGGGTCAGGAGAAACAGAAAGCAAAGGGCCAGGCAGCTACTCAAGAAAAGACAACAAATATGGCACCTCCAAGGCAAGACTCCAGGGTTGATTCCTCTGTCCTCCAGACCCTTCAAAGGGAGGACATTAGCAGAAAGAGAGAGAGGGAGACTCCCCTCACTGAAACAGTAGAGAAGAGGCAAAGGCTAAATCCCTTCTCAGAGGAGGAAATGCCAAGCATGGAGGCTTCTGCCAGCTCCTTGCAATAAGAGCAAGACAGGGCAGCGTTGGGAGAAGTGAGCTCCTCAGGGTAGCAGCAGGGAACAGGTGCAAGCATAAAAGAACAATTTAAAGAAGCCAAATGGAGGATTGAGCCAATAAAAATTCGGCTCTATAATCACCTATTAAATATGGCTCCTGCAAATCAGCAAAGGCTCATGGCTGCCTTTGATGTGCAAGAAGGCAAGATGACCATGAGCCATTTCACTCCTACAGTGCAGCAACCACAAACAGCTGCAAATTATATCAGGACTAATTTGGAAGTCCTCTCAAAAGACATCCACCCCATAGATCAAATTGAGCTCCACAAACAGACGTGTGAGATGGTCTATGCCACTCTGGCAGACAAGACCTTGATTAATTATAGGCTGCAAAATAGCTTAAACAACACTGCAGCACAGCTTGAGTTGGAGAGGGCATCCTCCCAAGCTAAAGATAACAGAATCAAGGCATTAGAAGAAATAATCATAGAGTTTGGGCATGACCCCAATGACGTTAAGGCAATACAACAAGTCCTTAAACTGAGGGATGCAGACATGGCTGCAATTAAAAAGAAAATGAAGATTCCCCCAACTCTACACCCACAAACAGATGAAGTTTCCCAGCAGAGGCAAGAAAAGGATGCAGCTGCATTATTAATGACATTATATAAAGAGCTGATAGAAACACAGGAAAAGCTGCAAGACACTGAGACCACCTAGAAGCAGCATTACAAAGGAGGGAGGCAGGGCAATCTTCCAAGCCGCCCACAGAATCAATAGACCTTGAGGAGACCCCTCAAGACACTGTCCCTCCAAAGCAACAGGCACAGGAAGACGTTCCAGGCACCACACCACCAGCCACCACAGCACCAGCAACAGAACAGGCTGAGAGCCTGGACATGCAGAAGCTGAGACAAGAAATACAGGTGCTAGAGTCTCAGATGTCAGAACTCAGCCAAGCCAAGGATAGCTTAGCAAAAGTAAATGAAAAATATGATAAGTCTAAGCAAAATGTGGCTGAGAGGGAAAGAGAAGTAAAAGCTCTGAAGAAAAGAATTTCAAAGATAGAAAAGGAGCTCAATTTTGATAAAGTTACAGAAGAGCTCAAACAAGTAATTTGGACCACCATAGCACAATCAATAACTAACCAATGGGAGTACATTGATGCCATATATGAGCAAGTGGGACTCATTGGCAGAGCAAGAAAAGAACTACACAGAGCAAGGACTTCTCTAGGCAACGTGCCTGAGTTTGCCCCCAAAATGATTGAAGTACTCAACTATAGGACAAGTTCCCAGCTAGTGAAAATGGGAATTGGAAACAGGACTGAAACAATATCTCTAATCAAACGAGTCCTAACAATGAAGAACCTAATTCAGACCCTGGACAGAAGAATCCAGGATATGCAAGCTGACATAAATAAATTCCAGAATAGGTTCTTCGCTCTGCAGGACAGAGGGCTCCCCAGCTTGTTAGAATCAGGCAAATTACTCTCACATGAGAAATATATCAAGAGGGTAAGTGCTTTTGCAGCAATACAGATTGCTGAGGCACCAGGTACATCTTCAGGAGCAGGCCCATTAACAGGGAAAATTCTTTTTGAAAGATTAGATAATTTATTTTTTATAAGAAATGAAGTGACACACCTATTTGATGAGCCCCCTCACTTCTATAAATATACAGAGGCTGATGAGACCTTGGGGTCAATTTTGAAACATCAGCTGCCTCCTCCAGACACATGGCAAGATTTAATGGGATTGCTTTTGAATCAAAGTTGAGAAATCACAACTTTTTCTTCAAGAAAGGCCTGTATTACACACACAACTGGACAAGAGGTACAGCAGCAGGCATGAAAACGCTGAGTCAACTCAGCATAAGTACTCGACCGCAGCAACAGCATCAGCAAGCACAGGTGGCAAGGCCAAGAAGACGCAAAAAGTAACAGCTGCACAGTACATCATTCAACAGTTATGATAAAGCCGCTCAATCAACTCCGCAAACCCCAAAGGTCAAAAATTACTCTGACGGGAGTTAAAGGCTTTTAAGACTCATTTATGATTGTCATTACTTCTCATCTACAAGCCATGTACAAGTGTAAGAAGATATTTTCTTCTCAGATGACTTAATTCCTGAGATATTTTTGTAATCAGTTTTCTATATATTCCCCCTCGCATTTGTTGGCAGGGGTTGGACTCCGGATGTGAGAAATCTCTTGATATCCCTTCTGTTACTCTTATGTTGTAAATTCTTCAGACAGCTAATACAAAGCATGATGGGATTTCTCCAAGCATTGTGTCTCTTGACCTCTTGATGGTGTATGGCTCAAAGTTGCAGGATTCCTGTGTATTTCATCGCTCAATAAGTTTTCTCGTTACTTTTGTTACATATATGTTTGTTATACTTTCACATATCGTTCATGCTCTCCATGTATTCAATATCTAAATAGCAAGGAAAAAGAATACTCTCAGGACTTAATCATTGATTACCCTGAGCTTAATCTGAGCTATTTCATACGTTTTCTTCAGTTATGGTAATCAAAGAGTAACTCTTAAATGCTACCTTTCACACCATATCATCACAGTAATCTATTTGTTTTAGGAATTCAAGTAATTGCTCCTAATTAATAGACCTCTCTCCCACTACCCAGCTCAGTAAGGAATTCTTAAATGCTCTTTGCTAGTTGTTTTCATTTCACCCTCGCAAATTTACAGTTTGTTCTATGAAATGCATACAGGCCTTGTAATTCTAGCCACACTTAACTCAGGATCATCAAGAAAGCAACTGCTACAGACCCCATTGCCCAATGGATTAGTTTCACCTACAAAGAACACTCTAAAAGATATCAAAAGCATCCTCCCAACCAAACATAAAAGACAACCAAACATTCACTTCATAACTAGCCTAAAACTTCATTAAAACAGTGACAAACCTAACAGAGAGAGCCCTCTCTGACTACAGCTAGGCTAGAAACTGTAGTCCAAAGATTGGTTAGTGGTTACCCCGGCCGTATTCCCTTGGGAGTCATAGGGAACAACCTGGGTGTTAACATAAATGGCGACTCCACCGGGGAGCTTCAGGATCTAAAGGTCTGTATATAGATTACACTCAGAATCTGAACATCAGTTAAGAAACCTTCAAAATGCTCCCATACAAACAGTTGCAGCCTCAAGGTAGAGCTGACTCAGAAATCCTTTATACCCAACATAGATACACGGTATCTTCCTGTCTAGTCCTTGCTCTGTTAATCTTTCAGCAAAAACCCAAAAGGACTAGCTCAGAAGCTGGCTCCCAAGAAGAATCTTCGGTACACTAGGGCTAATCCTGATCCCAACCCTCGTACTGTCTTTGACAATCCCAATACCATCCCCAGACTAATTAGGAATCAACAGAAACAAGATAACCTTGCTGACTTTAGTCCAGAGACAGCCCACCCTAACCCTATTTCCACTCCAATCAAAGTCTTATTCCATTCCACTCCTAATTCCCCTAGCTCTCCATCAACATCCCAAAGTCCCCCACCCACATCTTCTTCCCCTATACACATCCCCTTGACTAGCACTCTTAACCCCTCTATACCTGTTACCCCTGGAGTACCCACTACTCCTATAATCCTAGTCACCCTTGTCAATCCTCAGAATCTTGTAAACATGGTTATGAGGTATGCACCTCTACAATTGCCTGCCAATCCTGTGGCTTTGCCTCAAGATTACCAGGCCAAAATTTCATATTTTGACTCCACTAGCCCTTATTCAACTATCCAACATGCTAAAAGAATGCAAGATCATTTTGAAAATTATGAGATAGATGATGACACTGTGAGGATGAGAATATTTGTTCAAAGCTTAACAGGAGATGTGAGGACCTGGTTCAGGTCACTCCCTGCAAATACCATCAATAACCCTGACGAGATTTACCAATCCTTCACAAACAGATGAGAGAAAAAGAAGGATCCCCTACATATACTTGGTGAATATGACATGATTAAGAGAGGTCCTCAAGAGACAGTTCTGGAATACTGTGCCAGGTTTAATAATGTATACAATGCAATACCTCAAAACTTGAGACCTCCCCCTAACTTGGCCCTATATAAATTTCCAGATGGATTTGACCCGGACATGGCCTACCAGCTAAAAGAAAGAGCCCCTCAAACCCTTGAAGAAGCTCAGAAGGTCGCCGTGACAGTTGAGGCAAACCTGATTGCTAAGAGGAATAGGGCCAGATTAGAAAAGAGGGTTGCCTTTAAGGAGGAACCCTCAGCCTTTGACCAAAAATTAGATGCAATAATTTCTAGTATGAAGAGGTTGGGCGACAGGGTAGAGTCTGTGGAAAGAAAGTCTTCATGGGAGGCACCATCAAATAACTCCAACAGGAATCCAAACTTTAGGAGGAACCAAAATCCTAGTGGGGGCAAAACCAACAGTGATCCAGAAATAAGACCTCCATTTCAAGAAAACTATGCTGAAACATCCACATAAGAAGAACAAGGGGATGACACCCATATCCACCTAATGGGTCTTGATGATGAGCACCATGTCTTCCTAAGTCAAGAAGATCATGAAGAAGAGGACAGTAAAATGTTCCAAACAAAGTCAGGTGAATCGTTTGATTTTAAACAAGGCTATGACACTGCTGTATATGAGGTCCACAAATAGTACAAACTGAGAAGTAGGACTGTAAATATCACACAACCTGAAAAGACCAAGGATACACAGCAACCCAAGAAAGCCATAGCAACAGAACCAAAGAATGCAACTGATTCACTTACAAAAGAAGTAACTATTGAAGAAGTTACGGAACATATTCAAAACCCACCAGCTACATCATCTGTACATTCCAATCCAAGCAAAAGGCCTCAAGAGGTGATTGAGAAACATAAGCCCCGAAGTCAAGGAGAAACCTTACCAAATAAAGAAAGGGGGCTCACCAATAGCACTAGAACCCAAGCTGACAAACCCTTTGACTTGGAAACTGAAATTGGAAAAATAAAAATAGCCATCCCTCTGGCAGAGCTAGCCAAGAATGAAATCTATAAATAGCAGATTGAAAAGTCCCTCCAACTCAC
This sequence comes from Pinus taeda, assembly GCA_000404065.3. Taxonomy (NCBI): domain Eukaryota; kingdom Viridiplantae; phylum Streptophyta; class Pinopsida; order Pinales; family Pinaceae; genus Pinus; species Pinus taeda. Next base: position 5,550 of record APFE031513416.1, read on the forward strand.
TCCAAACAAAGACAATGTCAATGTGGATAATGTCAATGTGTTGGATGACACCCCAGAATTGCTGTTTGGACCAGAGGTTGATGGAAAAATAGCAGGCTCAGGGATTCTACCCTTTTATGTCAGCTTGCATATTCATGACAAGATTTTACACAATGCAATGTTTGACTCAGGCGCTTCTCATAACCTGATGCCAAAAGCTTTCATGGAAAGGCTGAATTTAGATATTACTAGGCCATACAAGGACCTTTTTTCATTTGATTCCAGTCAGGTCAAATGCCTAGGCCTGATAAAAGACTTGCGTGTATCCCTGGTCCAATATCCAAACAAAACAATCCTGATGGATGTTGTTGTTGCTGATATCCCACCCAAGTATGGGATGTTATTATCAAGATCATGGGGGGCTAAACTCCAAGGGTCCCTTCAGTTGGACATGTCTTATGCCACTATCACAGTCTTTGGCCAACCCAAGAGATTGTATAGAGAGTCTCTAATGAAATACATGGTCAGCACTGCGGAGAAGCCTCAAAACTTCCCCATATATGCTGTCCATTCTGATATAGACTCATATATTTTGTTCAATGACAATATAGGTCACACAAACAGTATAGAAACTCAGATAATCAAAACAGATCAGCAGATTAATGAAGGAAAACTTGACAGGGAAACGTTGGTTGAGTTAAAAAAGGAGAATGTGCAAGAGGGAAAAACATATGAAGATGAAAATCAGACACTCAGAAAGGATCAGGACTGTGATAAACAAACAGCCCCTCTAGACACAAAGCTGATCTTACTAGACGGGAAAATTACCCCAGAAGTCAAACTAAATAAAAAAAAATCCAAACTTCCACTCACAAGCCCAAACTGCAGAGATGTTATTCAACCTCCTCTACAACAGGACCTTCTGTGGTTCCTAGAATTTGATGGGTCAGTTAACAAGTTAGGGGCAGGAGCAGGAGTATGGGTGCATAACAAACAAAACAGTCATGCAGAAGGCAGGGCCTATAGACTAAACTTCAAATGTACCAACAACGTGGCTGAATATGAGGCTCTCTTACTAGGCCTCAAGTTGGTACAATCCCTACAAGCTATAAGAATATCAATCCTAGGGGATTTTGACTTAGTTATCCAACAAGTCAAAGGCAATTTTGTCACCAATGACAAAAGACTCAGGTCTTACAGGTCTGCTGCCACTGAGCTACTGGAGTCCTTCAGTGAATTCCAGATTACCAAAATCCCTAGGGCTCAAAACCTTCATGCTCACAGTCTAGCTACATTTGCAAGTACCTGCAAACTCCCTTTTGAACCTCATCACTGTTTTACAGCTGAAGTAAAACACAGACCATCAGTCCCAAACAATGTCAAAGACTGGCAGGTATTTAACAATGATACACAAATCAGCAATTTTCTGACTTTACAAGAAGAATTTTCAGGTCTGAATATAGACACTGAGCCAACAAGTCAATCACAAATACTTCAGTCAGAAAATCAATCACAAATACATGATGAACACAACTACCAAGTAATATCACCCAAAACAGCCAATCAAATGCTACATCCTACCATCTTCAACCAACATAACATACAAGAAATCCAGCAGGCTGAAAATGTGGAAATAGCTGAATATGAAACTGAGGTGATACAATTAAAGGACAATTTTCTCCCAATAGGCTTAACTCCTCTGGAAGACATTTTTGATTCTAACGATGTACCCAATAAACCAAAATTGCAGCCCCTAAACACTACTATAGAAGAACATAACATTGGGACAGTTTAGAAGCCCAAAATCATAAAACTATCTGCTGCATTACCTCCTGACCAAAAGTCCAAATACATTGACCTTTTTAAGGAGTTTCAAGATGTATTTGCATGGAGTTATGAGGACCTAAAATCCTATGATACCTCTGTGATACAGCACACTATCCCACTAAAGCCAAATCAGAAGCCTTTTAAACAAAAACTGAGAATTAATCCCATGCTCCTTCCAGCAATGGAGCAAGAAGTACAGAAAATGTTCAAAGCAGGCATCATAGCACCAATCAGATTTTCTGATTGGATTTCGAACCTGGTCCCTACAAGAAAGAAAACCGGGGAAATTAGGCTCTGTGTTGATCTGAGAAACCTCAACCAAGTATCACTGAAAGACAACTATCCCCTACCTAATATGGATCACATCTTACAGAGAGTAGTAGGGGCTTCTAGGATCTCCTTGCTTGATGGCTTCTCAGGCTTCAATCAGATCTTAGTCCATCCTGATGATCAGGACAAAACTGCATTCACAACCCCATGGGGAACCTTTAAATATGTCAAAATGCCTTTTGGATTGAAAAACGCAGGGGCTACATTTCAGAGAGCAATGGACATTTCCTTTTCCAAAGAGATCCATGACTTCCTGGTCATCTACTTGGATGATCTCACACCTTTTTCGAAATCTGACCAAGACCACTTAAAACATCTGAGACAGATATTTACCACATGCAGGAAGTATGGAATTTCCTTGAACCCAAAAAAATCCTTGTTTGGTCTAGAAGAAGGGAAATTACTGGGTCACATTATTTCCAAAGATGGCATCAGGATTGACCCAGACAGAATCCAGGCTATCCAGCAAATGCCCCATCCGAGAAATATAAAAGAATTACAGGGTTTCTTAGGGAAAATCAACTTTCTAAGAAGGTTTATCCCAAACCTGGCTGAGCTAAGCAGATTGCTTAACAATATGCTGAAAAAGAATTCCAAAGTCAAATGGACAGTGGAGGCTAAACAAGCTTTTGAGGGCATCAAGTTCGCCCTTACCCAAACCCCTGTCCTAACCAACCCTCAGTTTGATAGAGAGTTCATCATATTCTCCTTCGCCTCTGAGCACACAATTGCTGCAGTTTTACTACAGAAAGATGACCAAGGGAATGAGAAACCCATTGCCTTCTTTAGTAAAGCTCTTAGAGATGCACCCCTCAAGTACCAAATCATGGAAAAGCAAGCATATGCTTTAGTGAAAGCTATTAAGGACTTTAGGATTTATATCTTGTATTCCCATATAATAGCCTATGTGCCAAGCCCAATTGTCAAATATATACTCACTCAAGAAAACTTGGAGGGTAGGAGAGGAAAATGGATTGCAAACATTCTGGAATTTGACATAGAAAAGCCTACAAAACTAATAAAAGGGCAGGGCTTAGCCAAATTAATGTCTGAAACAAACTTCCAAGCCCTAGACATCAACCAACTGGACAGTGAACAGGAGCTGGCGACTCCAAAGATCAATGTAGCCTTTGAGCACTCCCCCTGGTATTCTGATATCTGCTATGTGTTACAAAACCTGTGTGCTCCCCCAGGGTTGTCCAGAACTAAATGTAGGTTCTTAAAAATGAAAGCTTTAAAATTCTGTGTCATAGAAGAAAATTTGTTTTGGAAAAACCATGAGAGCATCTTGCTAAATTGTCTGATTGAAAATGAAGCTAACAAAGTCATGGAGGAGTTTCATGCAGGAGATTGTGGTGGGCATCTATACTGGAAGTCCACCGTGGACAAAATACTTAGAGCTGGATGCTATTGGCCCACTATTTTCTCTGATATCAAGAAATTCACCACTGCATGTCACAAATGTCAAGTATTTGAAGGGAAAAGACAATTTCTGCCACTACCCCTAAGGCCTATTGCAATAGAGAGACCATTTCAGCAATGGGGCCTGGAATTCATTGGAGAGATTAATCCCTCATCTTCAGTCCAACATAGATGGATTCTGACAGCAACAGACTACTTCACAAAGTGGATTGAAGCAATCCCATGCAGACAAGCAAATGACTCCACCATCATACAGTTTCTCGAGACCAACATCCTTGCTAGATTCGGATGCCCTGATAAAATAATAACAGACAATGCTGCTACTTTCAGATCTAAAAAGATGGTCAGCTTCTACCACAAATTCCACATTATTTTGGGCCATTCTACTGCATACTACCCCCAAGGAAATGGCCTGGCAGAATCCTCAAACAAAAGCTTGGTAAACATGATCAAGAAGGTGTTGGAGGAGAACAAGAAAAATTGGCATAAGAAGCTTATCAATGCTCTATGGGCAGATAGGCTAACAACCAAAAATCAATTGGGGTTAGCCCATATGAATTAGTCTATGGATTAGAAGCCAAGTTCCCCTCATCATTAGGGATCCCTGTTATGAAGCTACTCCAAGAAAGTCAAGCTGAGCCTAATGATATACAAAGGAGAGTAAATTAGATTATATGCTTACAGCAAACCAGGGACCAAGTTTACAACAGAGTCCAAATCTTACAAGAAAAACTCAAAAAAGCTTTTGATAGAAGGACCAAGGCTGAGGATTTCAACATAGGCGATAAGGTTCTCAAGTGGGATTCAAGGAGAGAGAACAAAGGGAGGCATGGAAAGTTTGATTCCCTCTGGAGAGGACCATTCCTCATCCAAGCAGTGCAAGGAAATAACACCTACTTTCTTGAAAATCTTGACAAAATTGATTTGGATGAAGGCCCTGTCAATGGCAGGATGCTCAAGCACTATTTCTACTACCTCCCATAAAGGCAACATGCCTGCTCTTGTACATAGTTTGTTGTATATAAACTCTGTGTGTGCTGTATATATTGTTATTTATGAGATATAAGGATGAGGTCATTTCAAGAGACATTGCAGATACTAAGAAGGATTGAAATACATCAAGTATTTTCAATAGATCAATCTACATTTTGAGGAATCTATGGTGACAAAACTCCAATGTTTGAAAAGCAGTAACTAAAGGGCCAAGGCATACTGACCTGCTGTTCTTGGTCTTTCAAGGAGAAAAACCATCCCCATGTGGAGCCACTGTTGGTTACCTATACCAATAGGTTTCATATCTCATGATTGGCA
>APFE031513416.1:14345-25237 GCA_000404065.3 Pinus taeda
GAAAGGGCTAGAAGGCATTTATTAAAAATGGCTGACTTGGAATGTCCTTCTCAGGTGCCTGCTCTACCAAATCCTCAGACAACAGCACCTGCTTCATCCTCTGCAACACAACAAGAGGCAGTTCAAACTTCCAATCAAGGACAGAGCAAGGGAAAAGATAAAGTGATGGAAGAAGCAGAGGACCGACAAGACCAAGAGGACCAACAAGAACAACAGGGCCAACAGGGCCATCAACAGCAGCCCCAGCAGGAACAACAACAAGCTGACCAACAGGGTCAGGAGAAACAGAAAGCAGAGGGCCAGGCAGCTACTCAAGAAAAGACAACAAATATGGCACCTCCAAGGCAAGACCCCAGGGTTGATTCCTCTGTCCTCCAAACCCCCCAAAGGGAGGACATTAGCAGAAAGAGAGAGAGGGAGACTCCCCTCACTGAAACAGTAGAGAAGAGGCAAAGGCTAAATCCCTTCTTAGAGGAGGAAATGCCAAGCATGGAGGCTTCTGCCAGCTCCTTGCAACAAGAGAAAGACAGGGAAGCATTGGGAGAAGTGAGCTCATCAAGGCAGCAACAGGGAACAGGTGCAAGCATAAAAGAACAATTTAAAGAAGCCAAACGGAGAAGTGAACCAATAAAAATTCGGCTCTATAATCACCTATTAAATATGGCTCCTGCAAATCAGCAAAGGCTCATGGCTGCCTTTGATGTGCAAGAAGGCAAGATGACCATGAGCCATTTCACTCCTACAGTGCAACAACCACAAACAGCTGCAGATTACATCAGGACTAATTTAGAAGTCCTTTCAAAAGACATCCACCCCATGGATCAGATTGAGCTCCACAAGCAGACGGGTGAGATGGTCAATGCCACTCTGGCAGATAAGACCTTGATTAATTACAGGCTGCAAAATAGCTTGAACAACACTGCAACACAGCTTGAGTTGGAGAGGGCATCCTCCCAAGCTAAAGATAACAGAATCAAGGCATTAGAGGAAATAATCATAGAGTTTGGGCATGACCCCAATGACGTTAAGGCAATCCAACAACTCCTTAAACTGAGGGATGCAGACATGGCTGCAATTAAAAAGAAAATGAAAATTCCCCCAACTCTACACCCACAAACAAATGAAGTTGCCCAACAGAGGCAAGAAAAGGATGCAGCTGCATTATTAATGACATTATGTAAAGAACTGATAGAAACACAGGAAAAGCTGCAAGACACTTAAACCACCTTAGAAGCAACATTACAAAGGAGGGAGGTAGGGAAATCTTCCAAGCCGCCCATAGAATCAATAGTCCTTGAGGAGACCCCTCAAGACACTGTCCCTCCAAAGCAACAGGCACAGGAAGACGTTCCAGGCACCACAACACCAGCCACAGTAGCACCAGCAACAAAACAGGCTGAGAGCCTGGACATGCAGAAGCTGAGACAAGAAATACAGGTGCTAGAGTCTCAGATGTCAGAACTCAGCCAAGCCAAGGACAGCTTAGCAAAAGTAAATGAAAAATATGATAAGTCTAAGCAAAATGTGGCTGAGAGGGAAAGAGAAGTAAAAGCTCTGAAGAAAAGAATTTCAGAGCTAGAAAAGGAGCTCAATTTTGATAAAGTTACAGCAGAGCTCAAACAAGTAATTTGGACCACCATAGCACAATCAATAACTAACCAATGGGAGTACATTGATGCCATATATGAGCAAGTGGGACTTATTGGCAGAGCAAGAAAAGAACTACACAGAGCAAGGACTTCTCTAGGCAACATGCCTGAGTTTGCCCCCAAAATGATTGAGGTACTCAACTATAGGACAAGTTCCCAGCTGGTGAAAATGGGAATTGGAAACAGGACTGAAACAATATCTCTAATCAAACGAGTCCTAACAATGAAGAACCTAATTCAGACCCTGGACAGAAGAATCCAGGATATGCAGGCTGACATAAATAAATTCCAGAATAGGTTCTTGGCTCTGCAGGACAGAGGGCTCCACAGCTTGTTAGAATCAGGCAAATTACTCTCACATGAGAAATATATCAAGAGGGTAAGCGCTTTTGCAGCAATACAGATTGCTGAGGCACCAGGTACATCTTCAGGAGCAGGCCCATTAACAGGGAAAATTCTTTTTGAAAGATTAGATAATTTATTTTTTATAAGAAATGAAGTGACACACCTATTTGATGAGCCCCCTCACTTCTATAAATATACAGAGGCTGATGAGACCATGGGGTCAATTTTGAAACATTAGCTGCCTCCTCCAGACACATGGCAAGATTTAATGGGATTGCTTTTGAATCAAAGTTGAGAAATCACAACTTTTTCTTCAACAAAGGTCTGTATTACACACACAGCTGGACAAGAGGTACAGCAGCAGGCATGAAAACGCTGAGCCAACTCAGCATAGGTACTCGACCGCAGCAACAGCATCAACAAGCACAGGTGGCAGGGCCAAGAAGACGCAAAAAGTAACAGCTGCACAACACATCATTCAGCAGTTATGATAAAGCCGCTCAATCAACTCCGCAAACCCCAAAGGTCAAAAATTACTCTAACGGGAGTTAAAGGATTTTAAGACTCATTTATGATTGTCATTACTTCTCATCTACAAGCCATGTACAAGTGTAAGAAGATATTTTCTTCTCAGATGACTTAATGCCTGAGATATTTTTGTAATCAGTTTTCTATATATTCCCCCTCGCATTTGTTGGCAGGGGTTGGACTCCGGATGTGAGAAATCTCTTGATATCCCTTCTGTTACTCTTATGTTGTAAATTCTTCAGACAACTAATACAAAGAATGATGGGATTTCTCCAAGCATTGTGTCTCTTGACCTCTTGATGGTGTATGGCTCAAAGTTGTAGGATTCCTATGTATTTCATCGCTCAATAAGTTTTCTCGTTACTTTTGTTACATATATGTTTGTTATACTTTCACATATCATTCATGCTCTCCATGTATTCAATATCTAAATAGCAAGGAAAAAGAATAGTCTCAGGACTTAATCATTGATTACCCTGAGCTCAATCTGAGCTATTTCATACGTTTTCTTCAGTTATGGTAATCAAAGAGTAACTCTTAAATGCTACCTTTCACACCATATCATCACAGTAATCTATTTGTTTTAGGAATTCAAGTAATTGCTCCTAATTAATAGACCTCTCTCCCACTACCTAGCTCAGTAAGGAATTCTTAAATGCTCTTTGCTAGTTGTTTTCATTTCACCCTCGCAAATTTACAGTTTATTTTATGAAATGCATACAGGCCCTGTAATTCCAGCCACACTTAACTCAGGATCATCAAGAAAGCAACTGCTACAGACCCCATTGCCCAATGGATTAGTTTCACCTACAAAGAACACTCTAAAAGATATCAAAAGCATCCTCCCAACCAAACATAAAATACAACCAAACATTCACTTCATAACTAGCCTAAAACTTCATTAAAACAGTGACAAACCTAACAGAGAGAGCCCTCTCTGACTACGGCTGGGCTAGAAACTGTAGTCCAAAGATTGGTTAGTGGTTACCCCGGCCGTATTCCCTTGGGAGTCATAGGGAACAACCTGGGTGTTAACAGGACGTTCAAAGAAAAGGAAGAAAACAATGAAGGTTGCTTGAGAGATTCCTGAATGTGATGAGGAAATGGGTGTGCCATGTTAGTGTACTAAAGTTGCATGGGATAAGGAGGATGTGATGGAGGTAGGAGTGTTACAAAGTGCTATGAGATTTCTAGGAGGTAGTGTTAGAGGAGAAAGGTTTGCATTAGTGCCAACAATAGAGAAAATGACAGAAAAGAACATGGTGAGAGTACATAGAAGAAGAAAGAGTGGTGGCTATTAGAGGAAGCCTACAGTGAGCGCACAATGACATATCATGCACAGAAGAAGGATGGGATCCTTCATAGCTTGAACTGAGACCTAAAAATACTGTGCATCTCGAGGAGCCTCCTTGGAGTATGTCTTGTGATGAACCCAACACCCTACATGAATTCATTTCCATGGTGGTAAGTTCTCCTAATAGTGTATTTCATACGATAGCTAGTCAAGGAAGTGGATAGATTTAGTCCATTAGTGAAATATAGACAAAAGGAAGTAATTACGTTAATGTTACAATCAAAACCCTCCAAAAGTTTTCCTACACTTGAATTTCAAAGCCTACTGAGGATATTAAGATATATCGTTACATAGTCCCTTCATGGTTGATTGATGTATTGCAAAGTGTTAAAGTCTTCCTCTTGGTTTCTAACTATCAAAGTCACTTTCTCATTCATGATCAACCCTTGATGAATTCATAAGCACATTTATTTTATGCAAGTTTGAATAGACATTATTAAAACCATCCAGATAGTTGCTATGAAATTTTCAACCTATGTCACCAGTTAGTGCACACTTTCCATTGAAATTCTCCCTCACTTTGATTACAATTGTACTTCTATTTCAACGAGTTTTCCCATCTGTCAGTTTTGCACACCTTTGCTTCCATGTGTCATCTTTTCATTCGTGATAGTCACTTTTTCTCACTCTATATTTAACAAGTGTTATTTTCATGTTATCTTCACTCTAGCATGTGCCACTTTCAATTTTTTTAGTTTTTGCAAGTGTCGTTTTCACGTTCTGCTAGTGTCAAAAGTGTATTTTATAATTTTTTCACTCTTGTATGTGTCACATCTTTGCACATCAATAGAGGTTGTTCTACTGCACTCCTATGGTATTTATGATATGAGCTAGACACATTCCTACATCTTAGTGAAAGTTTTGGTCATAATCAACCTTTGTGTCGCAACTTGTATTATATGTGTTGTAATGTGGCATTTTAATCATCACACTTAGAAATAAGTGTCACTTTGCTATCGTTTCAAGGTGTGATTGCTATTCATGATTCTTGTGCATTTTATTAGATTGTATCAATGGAATTAATGTGATTTATCCTTGTTAGAGTCTTTTTCAGATGAATTTCCCTCTCTTACCCTACTAGTCCCACACTTAGCCATTTTGGAGCTTTTCTTGGTCCTACTATCTTATGCAAGTTCTGAAAGCTTCAATCCTTCCCCACATGATGAAAACTCACTATTCAAGAGACTTATTGAGGGTAACCATCCCTCCTATACTTGTGAACTAACTTTTTCTTAAAGTCATCTCCTGTGGCTACACATTCAACACGTTAAATGAAAAGTAACCTAGCCTTCTTCTGTTTTCCTTAGTCAAATGCACAATTTCCTCTTCTAGTGAGCCCTCGTGGGTGTACAGAATATCTCTACTAAACAATGAGACACTATTCAAGAAAACGTTTCCAAGAAGAAGGATATCCCTATCAGAGGGCACTTCAGGAAAGCAAAGACTATTTGAGTGCACTTTGGGAAAACAAGGACATCCTAAGCACACTTTGAGAAAACAAGGACATTTTGAGTGCACTTCAAGAAAAGAAAGAAATTTTGAGTGCACTTCGGAAAAAATGGCCTTCTAAGTGCACTTTGGGAAAATAAGGCTCGTTTGAGTATACTTCAAGGAAACAAGGACCCTCTAACCCTTCAAGAGCTCACAACGCATTCTCACACAACATGGCTTAAACCCTTGTTCACTAATATTACCCTCTGCACTTAACACCTGATCAAGCCTCTTGCTTTCTCAGTGCATGGTGCAAACTTAGAGCTAAATGGGGTTTCCTCTCAGTCATTGTCGAGTTAAGCTACACTCTCATTGTCTTCCTCTCTGTCCTTCATAGTGCATGGCCAATGGTGATGGGCCTTCAAATTAGACATAAAATAATGTCCATCTTACCATCCTTCAACACATTAAGCCTCTCTTTTTTCCAATTAGATGACATATTTTTAGCTTTAATATGTTTATTAGTAAGGTTTAGAGATAATTGCATATTTGTGCCTAATATTATTTATTTTTGTAGAATATTGTGAGAATATCGGGTAGATTATGAAGATTTAGAGGATGAGATAATCTAGGGACTTTCTCCCTACTACAGGAGCATCAAGATTGGATAATAAATGAACAAAATATCATGAAATTATTGACAAATTTTGCAGCTTCAGTGATTGAGAAAATCTAGGAATGTGTTCCGTGTCATTTAATGCAAATTCCTAATGTTGGGAACTAGATCCACTATTTGAGGGATTTTAGAGGGGGAATATTCCTTCTTTCAAGGAGAATTCTTCTCCATCTGTTTGTATAAGTACCAATTCAAATTTCCCTCTAGGGGAATTGTTGGCATTATGAGACAAGTGTCGTCCTTGAGGGAAAATCACACAGATGACAGATCATAGTGCAGCAGGTCAACAACAAGGAATTGATGATCAAACTACAAGAATGAAGAGAAAATATATATATGCATGTTCACTTTGACGAAGCCATGTATACACGCAGGTTGGACGTTCCTAAGGCGCGTATGCATATACACGCACTTTCATGCAAGGAAAAGCGCATATATGTTGGAGAACTTACTTTTGGTCCATGGCAGTTAGTCCTTGGTATTTGAACCTATGATTTTGGACCATAGTATCTCGTCAGATGTGTTGATCCCTAATATTGGGTCCATGGCATTGGTTTGTTATGGTTTTGGACCATGGTATTGAGCAAGGCCTAAGACTATAAAAGGAGAAGAAGATCATTAGGCAATGGTATGGAAAAATACTTGAATATCTGATATAACATGAGATCCAATATGCAGGATATGGGTTATGATGCATTGCTTGATCTAAGCTAAGGAGGGATCTCACTGGTTGATGGAGAATAAGATCTAAGGATAGATCGGGATCAAATGGTCTGAAATGAACTATCTCTATGTGGTTGATTATGCTTGTTCTAGATCTGTATACTGATGCATGTAATGTTCTGAACTGGGTATAACTTAAGTTTGAAATCGCTGCAAGTTATTATTGAATATTCATAGATCTGTACGCGGGTTGGCTTTGGTAAAAGCGCATATGTACGTGGGCTTGGTTTGTCCATGTAGCGTATACCATTTGAGCTATGATGTTTTAAGTTACAAGTGGTTCTGGTTTTTGATGAGTTCTGATGACTGTTTACTGGTATCAGTGTTCTACATATTCAGATTAATAGAGTATGTTTAGCTTCAGTTTTGATGGATGAGATTGATAGTGAATCAGGATTAGATTAACTTAACTTTATGTGATCAAATGAACTGGATCTGGGTGCTAACATACATATTATCCTTGTACATGTAATGATATGAGTATGTTTGAAGTCAAGAAGTGAAACAAAGTTATAAATAAATAATTAATGTCATATATGTTATAGCTCCAAATCTCACTATTATGGTTTGTGATGCTGCACTCATGGCCTAGGGCAACCCTTCCTTCCAGACCTGGTCCAAAATCTAAAAAATAGTGTTTTATTCCTTGTACGTGACATTTCCCTGAGTTAAACGCGTGTATACACAGGTTCATATATACCCAACCCGTGTATATGTATTAAAACACTTAAAAAAATATAAAACTCCTTATTTTCGGGAAGAGATCACGGGTTTTACCTGCTGATCACCTGTTAGTGCCCGTGGCCTCAACTGTTCCCAACCAATTCCTAACTAAAAAACTACTTTGGAATTGGTATAAAAAGAAACCAAAGGGAAGGCCTAAGGGAGGAGAGAATATAGAGAAAGGTTATTATACTAAGATTTCCCTCTGATCAGGTCTGAAGACCCTTGTGCCTTCTGCACTTCCCCCATTTTGTATAGGAAACCTTTGTTTCCTTGTGATTTGATGTTCATCCCTTAGTTATGACATCTTGGAGTGAGTATTGGAAGGAGACTTACTAGAGGCTTGAGGCGGGACGGATCCAGAAGGAGGCTGAGCTTTGAGCCTGCAGAAGTGGTTCAGGTGATATTGCTCTTTTTCTGTACTATTCTATTTGTCTAATAAAAAAACACGTCTTGTTCCCGATATGCTTCTTTCTTTATGTTAATGATATTCATGTTTGAATTTCATGTGTGAATGAATGTCTAAAAGTTTATAACCAACTCCTTTCTTGTATAACATAAAGATGATTTTCATATAAATCTTTGTTCATATACTACTGTATTCTTTGGAATTGTTGGTTTTGCAGGGCAAAGGAGCGGAAGGGACGCGAAGAAGGGTTTGGACCCTTGAGGAACTATCCGAACGTAGGACCTGAGGTACGTCCTTCTTACTTTAGAAATAGCTTTTTCTAGAATAATGGCTGTGTGTGTGCATGTTTCTTGATTTAGACAACTTTCAGTCTGCTAGGGTTCCACCCAAGAGCCTTAGGGGATAAAATCCCTCAACAGTAAACCCGACTATAGATGGTAGGATTTCATGGGAGCATGAAATCTCTTGTACTTCAGATTTAGATGAAGAGATAGAGTGATGGTAGAATTGACTGCACAAAGTAACAACGCTTAATTCCAACATGATGGTTAGATCACTACACTGCGTGAAAACAGAGGTAAGGGATCTACCTACATATGATAGGCTGACAGCGGTGGATGAATTCCTGAAAAAATCTGAAAGAACAATACCATAACAACAGTGGTTTGATGCTCTGAAATGGGCACTGTGCGCAATGCTCGCAAGGTGGTAGGGTACGCATCAGGGAAGTTTTGAGGACTGGCATGGATGCAAAAGAATGATGCGCCTATGATTTGGGAAACCACAGATATGACTAGTAGACAAATGTGATGGATGAGATGATCCATGTACACACCTCGAAAAATGGACCAAGGTCTATGGGGAAGAGCCATAGCCTGAATGGGTACATTTATTCTATCATACCCTCGATGTCATACCCATGAATTGATATACTGAGACGAAGCTCTGCCATGGTACGAGCGAATGGGATGTCTTGCGTAAGGGATTTTTCTTAACTTTCATGTTTGAAGATCATTGGTGGGATACTGTTGACAATGCACTATAGGCAGTAAAAGCAACTATCTTCAAAATTCCCCAGGAGCCAATGGAAGTACTTCAGCCAGAATGGGCGACACAGCTAAGCTGTGTGCTAGAGTGTTACAACGTAAATGTTGAGGAGGATGATGAGGAACCTTGAAATAATAACATTCTAGAAACGGAAGGCTGGTGCGAGATTTGAGGACCATCAATTGAGGATCTCAACATCACCTCGCTGCTAAAAGCAAAGTAGGTAAATATTGGAACGGAGGTGGAGCTGAAGTACACAACTCTTGGGGATTATTGGGATGATGCCACGGTGGATAAGGTTGCTAAGTTACTCCGTGAATACCAAGACTTGTTTATGACCAAAATTACAGATTTAAAAGGGATCCTTAGTGACTTAGGGACGATGAAGATCACCCTAAAATCCAACGCGAAGCCAATTAAGTAGCGGCCTTACCACTTGAATCTGAAATATAAAGAAAAGGTCCGTGAAGAATTAGACAAAATGCTCACAGCCGAAATTATTGAGCGAGTGGAAGAATCTGACTAGGCGAGTCCTATGGTAGTACAAGAGAAAAAGTAGAAGGGAGAAATAAGAATATGCATGGACCTCAGGAAGCTGAATGATGCCTATGTACATGATCCATTCCCATACACTGTTCATAGTTGAAGTACTAGAGAATGTTTGTGGTTAGGAAGCATACTCATTCATGGATGGGTTCTCAGGGTACCACCAGATCAAGATCATGCTGGAAGACAGGAGCAAAACGACCTTCACAACAGAATGGGGCTGCTTTCAATACACCATTATGCTGTTTGGACTAAAGAACATGCCGTCCATCTTTTCGCAGATTGTTATGGCCGCATTCAAAGAATACATCCACAAGTTCTTGGAGGTATATCTGAATGATTGGACTGTCTTTGGATTAGTTAAGCACCATGTAGCAAGCTTACACTTGATGCTGGATACTTGCCACCGACACCAAATTGCGCTAAACCTTAAGAAGTGCACATTCCTCATTCCCTTTGGAAACTTGTTGGGACATGTGGCCTAAAAATAAGGACTGATGGTGGACCCTGTGAAGATTTCCGTTATTCTAAATTTGGAAGCATCGCGAAGCGTTAAACAATTGCGCGCTACTTTGGGACACACCAGATACTATAGGAAGTTCATCAAAAGTTGTGCTGAAATAATAGCACTGATGGAATCGTTATTGAAAAAGGATGTTACATATTGCTGGAATGATGATTGCATGAAGATTTTGGATGTCCTGAAGGGGAAACTAGCCTCCACTCCAATCCCGGTCTTCCAAAAATGGGATGTGGAATTTCATGTACATGTTGATGCGTCCTGTATTGCGTTGGGAGCCGTACTCACACAGGAGGGTGCAGAGGGCATGGATCACCTGATCGCATTTGCAGGTCGGCAATTTTCCAAAGTAGAAAAGAATTATTCCACCACCGAGCGCAAGGGGTTAGCGATGGTGTATGTGCTCCAGAAATACTGACACTATTTACTCGGAGGACATTTCAAGATGTATACCGACAATTCCACGTTTAAATACTTGGTGAATAAGCTTGCGTTGGGGGGGCACTTATGTAGATGGCTCTTATTGTTCCAATAATATGATTTTGAGGTCATAGTAAAGCTGGGATGCCTGAACGCAGGACCAAATCACTTGTCATGAATTGAGACAAGTGAGGAACCAACAAATTTGTAGGAGGGACTACTTGATGCATAGCTCTTTGCAGTGTGCGTCGCAGATAAACACTTTGAAGATATAATCCCTTTTGTAACAACAGGGATTGTGTCGAAGGAATACTCAGTCCAATAAAAAAAAGGAATTGGTGGTGCAAGCAGTGGACTTTTCTGTCATTGCGGGGCATGTTACACTAAAAATTGTCACCATGACTATCTGCAGTTAATATGGCTCCATCAATAGTCATATTATCCTCCTTGTCAAGCCTAATACCTCTGCTCTCCATGTCAAACTTCAAGAAAGAGAGAAAGTCAATAAAAATCATGTTTAT
>APFE031513416.1:38592-55253 GCA_000404065.3 Pinus taeda
GACTCTATTGATTGGTTCCTTCCTTCATTCCTTAGTTACTTTACAACTTAGAGCCTCACTCTATTTATACAATCCCATGGCCTGTGGACCATGGGTAGGCTGACACTGCATTCAAAACTTTGGGTGGACAACCCTATGACTCTAACATATAATTTGCACTCCATGCCCACAATTCGCGGAGTTTTTACAATAATAACAACTCAAAAATTGGGCTTTAAGCCACAAAACATGATGTGGGGGGATTCCATGCCCAACATAGAGTCATGCTATTTTGAAACATCTCTTTACAAACTCTGCATGTACTCAGGGGGAGCATGGACAACATAGTGGATCTCAAAGGGGGAGAATATCTTAGTCCGCCCTTTGCCCTTGATGCCAAAGGGGGAGAGTATTTTTGTGTTGTTTTTTATCTTTAACACTTTATATAGATTTCAGTAATCAACAACAACATGGTTTCCATCGAGTCCAAAGGGGGATATTGTTGGCATTATGATACATGTGTTATCCTTGATGGAAAGTCACTCACAAGTCAGGCTAGTTTTGATAAAAGGAAATTCACAGTGTAACAGGTTAATTCAGAGGTCACAGGGCATTGGTATCGAAGAACAAGAAGTTGGAACTTAGGTCTACTAATCAGAATGAAGAAGTTGAAGGAAAATGATGGTGTAAAGCAGTTTAAGCTTTATATGCAGGTCCACTTTGTCAAAGGGGCGTATACACGCAAGTTCAGAGAACAAAAAGAGCATATATGTATGCATGCACTTTCACAAGAGGAAAAACGCATATAGGTTGGAAAATCAAGAAAATACAAGACTAAAGAATACCAAGGGTCAATACCATGATATTAGCCCACAATATTGAGCAGAGTAATGACTATTTGATCCCGTCCAAGAATACCATAGGTCCTAAGTGTGTTTTTGGTCCGAGGTATTGAGAAAGGCCAAAAACTATATAAGGAGGAGAAGATTAAAGGGCCAAGGTGTGCAAGTGACTCAGTGTTTGTCAGGAATACTTCTATCTAAAGTATATTTTATGTTGCAGGGGCTATGATAGTGATATGATCTGAAATATTTTGTGCACCGTGAATTCAATATTGGATCAGGATCATGAGACCTGAAATGACTTATCATTGAATGATCTGATATTGTTTGGGCTAGATATGATTGTTTACAGATATTTTATTCTTTAAATGTCATGATATGGGAATATCTGAAGTCTGGAATAACAAAAAAGTTGTGAGTTAATATTTACATATCTATATGTTGGTTTGTCTTGGGAAAGGTGCGCATACAGGTAGGTTCAACTCTTCCAAGTAGCCTATGCAAAATAAAATCCTATTGTTCATAAATGACTAATCTATCTCATCAGTGTTGTTGTTTTACTATTGTTTGTCAATGAATTCTTCTTAGATCTGAAAGTAAAACTAAATGCATAAGGTGTTTGTGTTTGATTGATTTATTAATTAAGTGTGAAGGGTTATCTCTGCTACTGATTGTCCTGATCTCTGTAAATTGATAGTAGATGTTCAGAATATTACTGGTTGATACAAATCTAATTCAGAAATTTTTATGATTCAATAGTTTTGAAGGTATATGCAGGTTTTGTTAAAGGAAGTAGCGTATACATGCAGGTTGGGTTCAGTAAAGTAGCGTATACATTTTGATGTATGCTTTTTGAGGTTGCACCTGGTTCTGAATGATGATGCAAGTTTCTGGGTTCAGCACAATGTTCTGGTGACAATGATCTGACTATTCGGATTAACTGATTATTGGTTGATGCAGTTTGAAAGTTCTGATGGGTCCAGTATGAAAATTTGATGAAACGAGGCCTTCATTTTGTATTATTGTGTACCAGGAGCATCCATTATGAAAATTAATGAAACGTGGTCACTGGAAGAAGAGAGAATGTCGAAGCTTTTTGTAGGCCAGTGCCTACGTGCTAGTAAACATATTGGCTAGTACAAGAGCTAGGGTGTTGGAGCTCCCTTCCAGTAGTATCTAGAAAACGAGAGGAGGTTG
This sequence comes from Pinus taeda, assembly GCA_000404065.3. Classification (NCBI taxonomy): domain Eukaryota; kingdom Viridiplantae; phylum Streptophyta; class Pinopsida; order Pinales; family Pinaceae; genus Pinus; species Pinus taeda. The sequence goes on from APFE031513416.1 coordinate 40,611, forward strand.
TAGCCTTCTGCAGGTGGGTGCCTACATACTGGTATGAGTCTGCACCAGTACAAGATTGTAAACAAATTTTCTTTATATTAAAAGATAGAGACGACAACAGCAGGTGGTTTTTCTCCCACATTGGGTTTCCACCTTAAATCTTGGTGTTCATGTGCATTTCTTATGTTTGATGGTTTATTATGTTATTACTGCACACAGTTATTGTATAATAAGTTATTGATGCACTGATTAAAGTTCAACACATGATAAATTGACTAAATCATATGTTCTCTGGGTATTCGCCGGTTTCTCTAATCACAGTAGTGTGTACACGCAAGTTCACTTCGTTGAAGTAGTGTATATAAAGTTGTTTGGGAAATAAAATATTATTGAATTGTAAATACTGATTCACCCCCCCTCTAAGTATTATTTCGAATAGGGTCATGGAGAATGTGTGTTGACTTTAGAGCCTTAAACAAAATCACAATCAAAAGTAGGTATCCTCTTCCCAAGATAGATGATTTACTTGATTAACTAAAAAATGATATTTATTTCACTAAGTTAGATTTGTGAAGTGGGTATCATCAAATTCGCATAGCAGAAAATGACATCTGGAAAAGTGCATTCAAAATTAGCCAAGGATTATTTGAATGGTTAGTAATGCTTTTGGTTTGTGTAATGCGCCAACAACTTTCATGCAGATTATGAATGATGTATTGCACCCATACTTAGATGATATTTTGATTTTCAGTTCAAGTATGCAAGAGCATGTTAAGCATGTTAAACAGGTTTTTGAAGTGTTGCACAGGGAAAAATTGTACCTTAAACTTTCCAAATGTGAGGTGGAAGTTTGAAAATAGATCCAGCTAAATTGATGTGATTGTTAAGTGGCCAAGACCACAAAATGTGACTGAAGTTAGAATTTCATAGGTGGAATTTAGTATTGGAGAAAATTTATTGCTCAATTTTCTTTGGTTGCATCACCGTTACATGATTTAATAGGTTCTAAAGTTGCCTTTCAGTGGGGAGGAAAACAAGAAAAATCTTTTGATACACTTAAGCAGAAAATTGTCACAACACCAATCTTAGCTTTACCAGATCTTCAACAACAATTTGAGATTGAAACAAATTCTAGTGGTTATGTAATGGGTGGAGTCTTCAAAAAAAGAAACACATTTGTTTCCATTCTGAAACTTTTTCTAAGGCAATAATGAATTATCCAACACATGATAAATAACTATTTGATTTGGTTGAAAGTATTAAGAAATGGAAACATTATTTAATGGGTAAGGAAACAATGATTCACACAGATCATCAGTCGCTTTAGTACCTTCAGTCTCAAACCAAGTTGCAACAATCTTGTTATTACAGATGGATTAGCAATTTCACTTAGTAATTAAGTACAAGAAAGGTGTCACAAACAAAGTAGCTGATATGTTGTCTAGACCATCTTTGAATGCTTCGGTAGTTCTACAGAATAGTTCTTTAAAACATGAAAGTTATATAGAACAATATGGTACAGATGTTGATTTCAACTATATTTATGAATCAATGACTCATGGCTCTCAAGTGGAAGAAGTTAATTATCACATTCATGGCAGGTTGTTATATCATCTGGGTAAGTTTTTCATACCACAGACAGAAAGAGTGCATGTAATTAGGGAAGCACATCCTTCTTGCACTTTAAGACACTTTGGAGTAAGGAAAACAATGGAACGAATTCAATGGTATTGTTACTAGTCTCACATGTATGAAATAATTGTTAAGTACATTAAAGGATGTGTGATGTCTTCGACCATCAAGCAAAGAAATTGCAAGATCGGTTTGTACATGCTACTTCAAGTTCCTTTGCGACCATGGGGCAAAATTTCCATGGATTTCGTTGGAGGACTTCCTATGTCTAGGAGAGGGCATTATTACATCTATGTTGTGGTTGACAGATTCAAAAAGATGTGCATTCTTGTTCCATGAAAAAAGCAAGTGATTGTTGAACAAACTGCAAAGATGTTCTTCGAACATGTATGGATTCATTTTGGGTTACCTACTTCCATTATTTTTTATCGAGACACTCATTTTGTAGGAGAGTTTTGGTCCACTTTGTGGGAACTCATGGACACAAAGTTGAAGAAGAGCACAACTTTTCATCCCTAGATTGACGGACAGATAGAAGTGGTGAATATGATAGTCATACATATTCTCTGAGGTTACTGCAATAAACATCCTAAGTTGTAGGATGAATCTTTACCTTATGTGAAACATGCTTACAATTGAGCCTTACATTCTTCGTCTAATCAATTGCCATGTGAAACATGTTTTGGGTATCTACTAAAGTCACCAATGAAATTCATGTTTAGTGAAGAGGATAAAGTGAGTGAACATGATGATGAAAACAAAGAAGTTAAGTTCATTCAATGGATACATCAGATACATGAAGTAGTGTAGGATCAATTAGAGAAGAGTCAGGCCAAGTACAAAATGCACCATGACAAGCATCGAGTTGATCATTATTCTCAGGTTGATGATCAAGTATGGTTGTATATCAGTAAAGATAGGTTGAAAGGTGAAGGTAAGAAACTGAAACTCATGAGGTATGGTCCTTTCAAGATTGTTGAGAATATTGGAAATAATTCATTTCGATTAGATTTACCTCCTTAAATGCGTATTTACTTAGTTGTAAATGTAGAAAATCTGAATTTGTATGAACCTCCGATGATCATGGATCCTGAGGAAGATACATAGATTTCGACTATTGATGATTTGGCACCTGAGTATATGAATGAGTTGCAGGAAGATACCATGTTAGACAAGAAGGTTTGATATTCAAGGCGTGGAGATGTTGAATATCTTTGAGTGGGACTCAAGGGCATGAAACTGAGCAAAGCAAGGTGGATGGAGATCAGAAGAGTGAAGGAATTGTACCCTCACCTGATATCTACTTAAATTAAACTTTTGTGGTCCAAAAGATTTCAAGTGGAGAGGATTGATCGAGAAGGATATTTTCGGTCCAGTGTATCCAGAGAGTTTAGGTCATCTTAATCTTCGCCAGTTTCGCCAGTGTTCTTTAGTGTCTGGTGTTGGTTAAAGTTTTCATGGTGGGATGTCATTGTGACAAAGTTGTTGTAATGGTTTTACTATGGTGATGTAATCAGGTATTAATCCTATGCTACGTACTAAATCTAAGTTCATAATCCTAAGTGTCTAAGCCCTAAGACCTAGCACATATGAAAACACTATGGTACAAAACCTAATGCAAAAACCTAAGTTATAAACCTAAGACGTAAACCTTTTGGAGTTTGTATTAAAACCAATGCAAACAAAACATACACAATCCCTAATTGTGGGGGCTAATCACAGTAGGACCGCGTCAGAGAATGGTGGCTTGTTGGGGCTTGAACCAGGTTCAGAGATAGATAGCCAAACAAATCCCTGGATTGTTGGCCCTTTCGGCAACAGTCTGCGGAGCGCAGACTAAAGTCTCACCCGAAGTAGTATGGGGGGATGCTAGAACCAGGTTTATGCACCCTTGATATGTCTGAGGGGTCGATTTAGTCCAATGGTGAAAACCTTAACCCTAGGTTCTTCGCGCACTCTCATATCCTATGAGGCCTTCGTGCCTTTGTTATACTTGCCCTCACGTGGCCCTACCCAGGGGCCATGGGGCTTTTGTGCTGCTGGAGCAATGATCTACACTGTTTCCCCAAGTCACACCCTAGATCTTACTTATATTCTTATGATAGTTAGTTATCTTCGCGTAAACAATTACCTTTTATTATATTTACTTATTCAACACATTTATATAAGTGTGTGCAGAAACATAACAGTAAACTTGCAATTCATACCCAATATACTTCAATGCATAAATATGAAAATATACACAAAAATATGGTAAAACTTCTCTTTATTAATGCTTCCAACCAATTACAGACTCGACCTACCCTATGCAATCAGCTGTAGGGGTCCACGCACTCAGCTGCGGACTACTAGGCCTCTGCGCACTTGGCTATAGAGCCTTCTCCTATTCTACAACTCAAAGACACGACTTACACTTTGACTCAATGCTTCGTTGGCTCCTTAGATTCATTGATCCATCCTTCGATCTTCTCTCTTTACACCTAGAGTCTCAATTTATTTATACAATCCCATGGTCTGTGGACCATGGATAGATCTTTCAAACCAACATTACTTTACAGAAATAAGGGCGGACAACCCTATGACTCTATTATGACTTCACGCTCCGTGACCACAAATCATAGAGTCTTTACAATGGACTTAGTCAAAACTTATGCTTTAAGCCCCAAAACATGCCTTGGGGAGATCCCACGCCTAACATGCCCCCAAAACAAACATCATGACTTGCCCTCGAGTCACTCTGTCAGTGCGAAGATCTTCGCGTGGAGACCCTCCAACTCTGTTTGGATAGCTGCAAGGTTGGCAGCGCATTGAGCGGATGCCTGTTGAATCTCCTGTACTCGTTGTTCCAAAACCGCGGTGTTGGACCTGCTTCCCTGGATCTGGTCCTACGTCCCCTGCATCTGCACAAGCTTGCCTTCAATTGTTGCTGTGATGATGAAGGCCTCATTGATCAAAGGCTGAACACACGCCTTCTTTCAGCTCCATGGGGCGTGACGACTATGCTTCTGTCGGCTATTCAGAGAGTCGGGCCAGCCATGTAGGGCTTCAGCTGACTGCCATTCACTTTTCCTGGGATAGGTTCTCCATTTAACTTGACTAGCTGCACCATGCCTCCATCTATGATTTCATTAACAATGTACGAGCCTAGCCAATGCATCTTAAACTTCCCCGGGAATTTATCAAACTTACTATCATATAGTAACACTAAATCGTTTACCTTGAAGGTAAGCAACTTAATATATCAATCGTGCCAAGCCTTTTCGTGCTTCTTTTGTACTTGTCGATGGAAGCCAACCGAAAACCGTTCCTCTTCAAGTTCCTCCAATTACATGAGCCTCTCCTCTAGGGCTTCGCGGTCCATCATACTTGTGAGCACTGCTATGCACAGACTAGGCACAATATACTCCATTGGCAGGATAGCTTCTATGCCATAGACCAACCAGAAAGGTGTCTATCCCATCAGTTTCTTGCATGTTGTCCTATAAGCCCATAGTACTCTAGGTACGCGCAGGTCCCAATCCCTCCACTGCGCCATATATATCCTGTTTAGTGCTTCACATAGTCTTCTAAAGGCATCTGCGTGGATATCCTCCTATGCAGTCATTCTTTCCCCACTCCATTGTCCCAACTGGAGGGACCGTTCACGCAATTGCCTTTCCCACCTAAGCGTATTGACTGTGTTTTCGAATGTAAATTCCATGTGCATTCAAAGGTTGTTTAACATGGGCCTGTACCTAATTGGACAGGTGTACAGGCAAACCATTTCATCTAGCCTTCTTGTCAGTTAATCACGCCTGAGGCTTCCTGAAATGCGCATCATTCTCCTACATTTGCGTGAGTCCTGAAAGATTCCTTGGTGCGTACCCCACCACCTCACGGGCGTAGCGCACAGTATCCATTTCAAAACTTCGAAACGTTGTTGTTCCGACACTTCTCTTTCAAACCTGTTCAGAAAAACATCTACCTCACTTTACCCATCATAAGTAGGCAGATCCCTTACCTCTGTCGCTACGCAGTGCAACGATATCATCATCATGTTACATTTCAACGTGGTTACCTCATGTAACCGATTCTACCATCATTCTATCTCTTCATCAGAATCTGATGTACAGGAGCTTTCACGCTCCCATGAGATCCATACATCCATGGTGGGATTTAGCTAGTCTTGCTCTTGCGTAGTTATCTTGTAGATGGCGTCTAAGTCATTGTTGCATTCATAGTTGCACACTGGCTCCGTGGAGTGCGATCCTTCTACGAGGTCCAAAGGAATGACTACGTGTAGGGTTTTTTTCTAAAAGATCATCTTGCGCTTCTTTAGGTTTATCACCCTGTTCATGTCAGTGGCCCAATCTATTCCTAATAGCAGAGGGTAGGGATTGTTGTCATCTACAATCTCTATCACTTCGAACTCTGCTAGCGTGCTTGCTCCTTCAATATCGACTATGATTCCCTACAATATCTCCATACGTATTATCTTTTGCTGGATCACCATTCTCAGCTGGATAGTAGACCATTGCATCGTAGGCCTTCCCATATGATCCCAAGTCTACTTTGGCAGAACGTTTGTGTCCAATCCTAGATCTAGAATCACTTGGTCCATCTCATATTCCCCAATCTGCGTGGTCAACCTCATTTCTCTTCCCATCCTTGTCACATGCTTTCCAATCTTCCATACTACGCACAGTTCTCCTGGTGCGGTCCCACAACATCTATTAATGAGTTCCTGCAATCATTTTTACAGCCTTATTGTTGCGTAGTGGCTTCATGCATGTTTCCATGAATGTCATGAGCATTGATGGGTCCATTGCTAGCTCTGATCTATCTTTGCTTCATGGAGTGGAGGCATCAACGAAGCTCTTCTTGGCTTCCATGAAGGTTTCCTTAGCATGCTCTAAATCAAACTCTAGTTCTTTCTTCGAAGCCTTGAGAACCTGTTGATGCCTCAAAAATCGCTGCAACAACATCGGGGAAAACCACCCGGTCCAGACCTTAAAAGCAGCTCCTTTTCCGTTTGGTGTGGTGGCTTCGACTGGAAATAATGGGACCAGTTTCCCAATGATGAATAAAAGGGGATGGATGAATGGGTGGTTCTCTAATATAATGATAATGGATGAATGATTTAATCTAAAAAGTAAAAATATGAATAACTATCCTATCCCGGGAAATTTCTATATTAGTGTAATGTCTGATTATCTTTATCCAAAAACAGGCATGTAGATGACTCTATTGGTAAACAAAGACATTTATTCATATTCTAATTACTTTGTTCAAGTAGTTGAACAAAGTAATCATTAAAACATTATTACACTATTCTTTATATATCACTAACACAGATATGATTGAAAGAATAAAATTCCTTAAACATTCAATAATGAAAAATATAAGGACTGTTGTTAAAAACACATACATATATCCAATGATAGCAAGATTAAACAAATGACGATTCACATGAAAGAATGAAACAAGAGCATAGATAATAGTACCATATGTTATTTGGATCACTCCCGATATCAATTACATTCAAATTCCTTCTTCTAACTTAGAAACACTTTCACATCAAGGCAATAGTGCACATCCCATCAAAGCTTTCTTCGTTAAAATTTGGAATACTGGCCCAATCTTTATAAAAAATATACCAGAAGCAAAATAGTGCGACTTCCAGATTTGAGTTTATACAAAAATTGAGGACCCTTTCTAAATGCATGAAAGGGTCTATAAATACTAATTAGGCTAACTAATTACAAGAATAAATTGCTATTAATTGGTACAACTAAATCATGAGTATCTTCTCAACAATAGGTTTGTTTACATTCGGCAACATGATTCATTGTTTCGGATGATCTCCTTTTGATTTGAGCTGGCAGATTGCAAGCATTGGTTCCAATTCTGGAGGACGAGTGAGAGGAGAATGTAGTTGAGCTGAGTATGTGGCATCGTGGATTTTGGGAATGATACAACCGATCTCATCGGTTAAACATTTGAGGGCGGCCCTTTGACTATATGGTTTTACTAAGAAAAACCAATAGGTATCCCAAATTAAAATTTGGATGCCGACAATTAATCTTCCATTCTTCTCCAATTCTTGATTGCATGATTGTTCCAATGTTTTGGCTGACAACAATTTACCTAGAGTGCACTGCGAAATCATGTTAGACAGATAAAGAGTTTTATTGATTAAATCAATTAAATTACTTGTAGATGATTTGCATCTTGAGATTTCTCTCTCTACTTTCATTAGCTGTGACTGCCATTCTAAGAAAAGTATCTCTTTATGTGACTTTAGAATTTTAGGCAGATTTGCGGCCTCCGCTTCATTGGTGTCTTTCCAAGCAAGAAAGTTAGTTAGAGTCTCATCGGGCTATTCCAAATCTTGCCTAGCATCGATTGATTTGTCAACTATTGATGCAGTTATATCACCAAGGGGATAAACTAGAGAAATGTTATGACATAGTAGTCTTAGCTGTGTAACCAATGCTTTGTTGATTTCGAGAGCTTCAGACCTGAAATCTGCTGGTTGCGGAAGACTTTTGAACTTTTCTATTTGGTGTGGCAGTTGAACAATTTTCTCGTCTTTAGTCTTCATCATTTGTTCATTCATTTTCTTTATTCTGGCCAATGCTTTGGATAATTCCTTTTTCTTTTGTACCGCGCTTAAGTCTATCCTCTGTTTCTCCTCAAGCAATTGCTTATTTCATTGATTGTTTATCTGTTGCTGTGTTGATAGTTGATGTTCCAACTGTTTAATTTTCTGCTGTGCTTCGGACACCTGTGACTGCAACAAAACAATTGGTTGGTCCTTTTCATTAAGTAGATTACTTACTTTCAATGCCTTATCCATAGTGGCTTCCGAATAAGCTCCGACATACTCAGAAAGTTTTGTAAGGTCATCGGAAGGGTTAAACTCTTCTTTCCACACTACATTAGCTGTCTCTTTTTGTGCTGGAAATAGGGAAGATTGATCAAGTCTCCTCCTTTTCCTTTGTCTTTTCACTATAGCCCTGTGCTTGGGACTATAAAAGACATCTAATGGAGGTATGTCTTCTATCTGCAAAATAATTGATCGGATGGATCTGTTTGAATTATTTCTACATCCGTGCTGGTGGATAGGCCAATGGTTCCTTCAATTGGAACCGTTGTTGATGTTGTATCTTGTCCGACTGTTACTTTGGGTGTGCTCGCACCTTGCGGACCTTCCAGATTGCTTATAATAGAGTCAAATTGTTGCCATTCTTGGAGGATCTTGGGATCAATCTGAGTATCCATATTGATATTTTCACTGCCCTTGTCCTGTTATTTTTCTGCTCTTTCTCCTGCTCTGGTTCTTTTTCTCTTTCAAGAATCTTCTCTACAGTAGGAGGTTTATCAATAATTTGTTGCTCAGGCTCGCTTGACTGGGTTGTCGGGGCAGTAGCTAATAAGTCCAGAGGTAGAGTTTGCAACCTCTGTTCTATGAGGCTATTAAATTCTACTAGCCTTTCATCGTTATATCTCATTTTGGCCAACATTTGTACCTGGAATAATGATTCTGACGAAGAAAACAGGTCATCAAATTCATCTTTTTCATGATCAAACCTTGTAAGTTTTGCTTGTTCAAGCACAGTATAGGCAACTTTCCTTGGATCGAATTGCCTATTAGCAATGGTTTCAAGATTGAGCATGTTTATTTTTTCTACCTCCTTCTCTGCATGCTTGTCGTCATGTAGAGTATAAACACCGCATCTCAAAGGAAAAGTAGGCCAATCCTGCTTTTTAGAATTCCTAAGAGTCTTGGATGTTCCTGCTGTTTTTATTTGGTAGGCCAATTCTCGGGCTAACAGCTTGTCAGGTACATACAGAGGAAGGACATGAGGTCTTGCAAGGCTACCAAAAACCCTTATGTATGTGAACTTGTCTTCCCCGAACCAATTTTCTACAGTGGTTAGGTCAACTTCTACTTCCGTGGAAATCTTTGGGGTAGGCTTATCAAAATGGCATAATAGATAGGTAACATGAAACCATTACAGATTTGGTACAAGGGGTCCTTATAGTGCGCCTTCCATAACTTTTGATGATAAATGTGGATTGGCATGGGGTCTTGTGAAGTCCATATCCACCCAAGTACAAGAAATTTAGAATTGAAACAAAGAGTATCTAAAATATAAGCACTATAATAAAACAAAGGAATAGACTTGTCGGTTACGTGAGTTTTTGCTCTAAATTCAAGAATTGCAGTGGCTAATTTATCTGAAAATATGTTTGTCCAATCCACTACTTCACTGTTAATCACCGCTTCCATTAAAGGAACCATTTCAATAGTGAACTTTGCAGAATCATGCAATCCCCAAATTCTACACATCATTGCTCCCACATAACAGTAAGGAGAACATAATGAATCTACAGAGTACTTACCTGAGGATTCATGTTTGTGTCTTGCGAGGTTCTGTCTCCACTCCCAAATTGTGGTTGATTCAGTATCATTCTCATTTGCAAACTTTTCAAGAAAGGCTTTATTGTATTTCTTTTGAGGTTCGAGCAAGTGATACATTTTCCTTAAATCATATGGCTGAAATGAACCAAAAATCCTTCCGTCAACTGTGCAAAATGTTCTATTTAAAACCGGGATCTCCTCTACTTCCCATCGCACTACATCAGTGTATGGAAGAATTTTCTCACGTGTTGCTATTCTGTGCAAAAATGAATCAGCTAAACCTTTAAGGGAAGCTTCTGATTTTCTAGTTGAATCTGCGGTAGCTTGTACTGGTACTATCTCAGGCTCCTCTGCTTCAATTAAATTATATATGCTTTGCTAACTTGTGTTTCCAAGGCCAAGACACGTAGTGTCTGAAATCAAACCCTTTCTACTTGGTCCTGGATCACTGGTGGGTTGCACTGTTACTGCGAGAGCCACTGCTGCCGCGGATCTCTTGGATTTCTTTCCCATTTGGTTTGAATTTGTTATTTCGGCAGAGTTCTACGCAAGGAATGAAATCAATGTGATACAGAGAATAGGTAGTATGCACCAATATGAAATAATTATATCAATCAACGAATAATGAAAGATTATAGTGAAAATGCCACAGACACAATCTAAGGGAAAATCTCGGCATAACAGCTTCATTAATTGGTCGTTTAACCTGTCAATCATGGTAAATGAGTTTTAAATACCCATCATATCATTTATATACTGAATGATTCATTCAAGTGTGGCTTGGGTTTTTGGTGGATAATCAAAAGTAAATCGCTATCGGTGATTGATGAAGTGAACGGGAAGGCTTTAATAATAATCCAAAATAATGCATACAAGCCTTTTAAATCTATTTTGAAACTTGTGCCTTGATTTATTGGATCACAATCGAGGATGAGCTCGGGTCGTATTACTTATGTTATTGCAAAAATCTCCGATCCCCGATGACCTTATCGCATCGGGAGATTTAAAGGTGTCTTAAACATGCGCTGCGTTATATCCTCTGATTGTCGATAGCGATATTGCATCGGTGAAATAGGGGAGGGCCTTTCATTATACTTGTTGTTCGCCTTTCCCAATAACCGATAGTTGTTCACTTTTCGGATCAGAGTAAGTCAATGGGTCTTTGCATTATGTTTTCTTTATTGTTGTGATATGTGATCTTGCGATCGCTTTATTGCAACAACAAAGAACTTTATATTTATTCATAAGACCGATTTCATTATAATTCAAAAGGTTTATAATATAACATTTCCATTGGACCTTTTGATGAAGAATTTTCTAATGATGAGTTGATACCAATTTATTCACACATCTATGTTTAAAAGGGACCCATTTCATATTATAGTTAGAAAGATTTGTTTTTTGAAATGGGGGGTTGTTGTACAGCACAACAGAACCCAAGTAATATCTTTAGGCTGCGTGCCTTTATCATCCCATGTCGTAATTCCACTTCCAGTCACAATATTCACATTAGTGTCTTCCTCGCATGGCTTAGACCTCATCATCTATAGGTTCTAAGTCGGGGGAGGTTGGAACACTCCCTTGTCGCACAGCCGAGCTATTAGTGTGGGACAATCCTCCATCTCATGGTCTAATAATGTACAATATAGACATCACGACCACGTTGGATTCATATAATCATAGGCATAATGTCCTGGACCTCCACAATTGTAACATATTAGCTGTCTGCGACCCCTTCTAGGTCCTCCTCCACCTCGACCTCGTCTGTTCCCCTAAAATCGGCTTGCACCAACCCTGCATTCTAGTCAAGGGGCTGCATTTCGGCCTGAAGTCTATAGGTGAGAGTCTTATCCATCATCATCTCATAGCTTCTACAGGTGCGCTCATCATGTCCCACTGATCTACAGAAATTACATAACAACTTTTGTGAATTCTACGTGTACTTCTGCAATAGGTGACAGTTGTCGGTAATATGCTTTCCCCCTATTTCACAAATCGCGCACCACAAAGCAGGTACCGCACTAGGTCCTACTTGTGCCTCTAGTCTTAATGACATCAACACTCCTCACATAAGGTAATTCATGAACACCAAGCAATGGTCCTTGTCATGACCTTGACCCTTACATTTAACACACCATATCTCCTCGCGCACCTCCGGGCGAATTGTCCTGTCCTGTTTCAAACTCTGCATCTCAAGGCATAAGTTTTTCTACTGGGCATGGATCTGCTGAACTCCTAGGTTCGGATCCTATATCAGGGTCTCATGTAGTCTCATCCCGATCTCTAAGGCCTCTGCCTAAGGCGTTAATCTCTGTTGTGAAAACGCATTCCTCAAATGTGACGTTAGTGATGCTACAAACCATTCACGATGATGTCCATCTGTCAAAGTCATATTGGCTTCGCGAATTGTTCACTTCAATGTCTGATCGAACTCCTAAGGATTCTTGCCTGGAAGCATTGTGATCTCCTTGAATCCAATGATCGACTAAGTCTCTGACTTCGGCCTGCTAAATTATTTGTTCAGCGCAATTTGGATGTCTATGACCCCTGCATTCGAATTGTCATTAGAATACTTAATATACCAGGTCAGCATGCAATCCTGTAGAGTGCTGACTAGCATCACATTCTTTATATTATGGTCTGTAACTCCCTATGCTTCCCATACAACCCTTATCACAAACCAAAACTAGTTTGGATCTTCATTTCCTATTCCCTTGAATACTGGCAACTTTATCACACTTTCCATATCGATTCGCGGTGGTGGCGGAGGTGGTATGGGTGAAGATGGGGGTGAAGGCAGTGATAGTGGTGGTGGTGTGGGTGGGGGTGGTATGCACGGAATCCTCTGCCTTATCAAATTTATCGCACTTCTTGGTGAGAAATTCGTGAGCTCTTCCTCGCCCCCTCGTGGAGGTGAAATCAAGGGGCTAGTTTCTAGCTCTGCACTTCCTTCGTTTTTGTAAATTCTTCCACTTCGCGTTGCCCCGAACATCAATGTTTTCGCATAATCTTATTTTCACACAATAGAATTTTAATCCAAGTGTTCAGAGACTTAATGTAGCTACCTGTCGGTCCTTTGAGAAAGCGTTGTTTTACCTTGCTATAGCTGACTGAATTATCTATCATGAACTCATTAATGAATCCTCATATAATCCGATTGAGCCAGTGATCAACAGTGTGTGTGATCTAATCCTTCGATGCTTCCATTTTGCACATCAATTCTGGAGTCCACACAATAGGATTATCGAGTCTCCACCTTCCTTGGCTATCTGTTAGCTTTGTGATCCACTCATATATCTCAGTAGGGAAAGATGTGAAGCAAATTTTGTGGATTTCCATGTACAGGTAGTAGTCTAACCACTTTTACTTTGATAGTCGCGGATCCCTGTTCTCTTGCATCGTGAAATCGTGAATCTTCCTATCCAACCAGTCTTCAATTTCTTTCTTAGTTGGATTCTAATGATATGAAATCAAACATCTCTATGCGGATTTTGGTCCCGGCAACGGAACCATTTGTTGGCTTGTTCGGGCCTAACCCAAGTTCAGAGATAGATAGCCAAACAAATTCCTGGACTATTTGCCCTTTCGGCAACAGTCCACGGAGCGCGGATTAAAGTCTCACCCGAAGCAATATGGGAGGATGCTAGAACTAGGTTTCCACACCCTTGAGATGTATGAGGGGTTGATTTAGTCCAATGGTGAACACCTTCATGCTAGGTGCTTCAAGGACTCTCCTATCCTATGAGGCCTTTGCGTCTTTGTTATACTCACCCTCACGCGACCCTACCCAGGGGTTGTGGGGCTTTCGATCTACTGGAGAAGCGATCTGCATTATTTTCCCAAGTCACACTGTGGATATTACTTATATTCTTATGATAGTTAGTTATCTTTGCGTAAATAGTTACCATTTATTATATTTACTGACTCACCACAATTATATATGTTTGTGCAGCAACATAACAGTAAACTTGCAATTCATACCTAATATACTTCAATGCATAAATAGGAAAACATACACAGAAATATGGTAAAAATTCTCTTTATTAATGCTTCAAATCGATTACAGACTCGACTTGCCCTGCGCACTCAGCTGCGGACTATTAGGCCTCTATGCACTCGGTTGTAGAGCCTTCTCCTATTCTACGACCAAAAGACACGGCTTACACTTCAACTCAATGCTTCATTGAATCCTTAGATTCATTGATCCATCCTTCGATCTTCTCTCTTGACACCAAGAGCCTTGCTCTATTTATACAATTCCATGGTCCACGGTCCATGGGTAGATCTTTCAAACCGAAATTACTTTACAAAAACAAGGGCGGACAACCCTATGAGTCTATTATGACTTCACGCTCCACACCCACAAATCGTGGAGTCTTTAAAATGGACTTAGTCAAAACTTGGGCTTTAAGCCCCAAAACATGCCTTGGGGAGATCCACACCCAACAAAGAATGTGCATGTGAAGGAAGAGGTATCCGACAGTCTAGTCACTGAAGCTTAGACTGCAGCAGAACTGGGACATGTGAATAGTCGAATATTATGTAGATGGTGTAACAAATAAAATATATAAATAATATAAATATAATGTAAAAGATAATAATCATAAATAATAGTTAGTTAAGCT
>APFE031513418.1:8858-34796 GCA_000404065.3 Pinus taeda
TTGGACCCTATGTTAGGTTGGGCGGACCCACCTATGGTTTTGTGCATGATTTTCGCACATGTTTTTTGGATGTGATGGTTTTCGGTCCATGGTATTGGACGCGATGGTTTTTAGTCCATTGTATTGGATGCTTCAACATGTATAAATATGTATTATAACATTGAAAGGAAAATAATAAAAAAATCAAGCTGGTAGTCCCGGTTTTGGGATCCAGGGGAAAATCTCTGTGTATATGTGTTTTCTGTGTTATGCTCTCACATTGTTTATTTTATGTGTTTTAGAAATCATATGTAGGTAATTTCTGTATGGGGTTAAAACCTACACTTCTACTTGATTCTTCTCGGTTACATATCGATGTCAAGCTTGGTACTATGCAATGACATCCCCAAATTGCATGATGGTGTCAGGCTAGAAGCGGACTCTAGCCTGCATAGCATCTAGGTACAATGACTTGGAGCTAGTCTTAACCTCTTTCTCAACCAGGAGCAACATTGTTATGATTTGAACAAGACCACTAATGTAGTTTTGCATATTCTGTCTGTTCAGGTCCAAATCCTCCTTGGTGGAAATTTGTTTCAGTTGCTCCAAATATTCTTCAATCTCCTGTCAAACCTGATGCTTGCGCTTAGCTTTGGTGAGTGAGCTGATTGATGGAATCTTGTGGGTCCGCACCATGAAATCCAAACTATTGTACAACCATACATATGAGGCCTAAATGTTTCCAATGAACGAGGCTAGTTGCTTGTTGTTCTGGATCAACATCTAAACCTTTGCTTTCTCTAGCTCTGTCTGTGGCTTCATTTTATTTACCAAACTAAGTGGTGTCCCCTTGTATCACATTTTCCACTCTTATACGATGGTGATGGAAATTTGCACATTCTTGAGAATCTTAATAAACTCTTTGCTTTGTTTTTGTAAGCAGTGCAAGTGGATAACTACCTTCATGCGCAGTCATGAGCTCCTCATAGAGGTCCCGCATGGTCTCTCCAAGTGTTGATACTTCACCAAGTATCACTGCTCTCAAGCCCCTCAAGTAGACTTGTTCAAATACTGGATTATGTGTTACTATGTGGATATGTTCTATCTGTTGTCGAGCAGCCTGTAAGTTCTGTGCCAATTGCTTATTCTTGGTCATCAAATATTGAGTGTTTGATCTTACTGCACTTGGAAAGGCCAAGTTGGCTATGGAAATGAAATTTTGATTCTTGCTGGTGTCTACCACTATCACCCTTTCTCTAATGAATACTTGTGATGCATGATCATTCAGAAAATTCTTTCTCCACGTTTTCACAATTCTCTCCTAAAGTTCATTATATGATAGGTTGTATACATCCATTACTGGATCATCATCAAGGGGAATATGTCCCCTTCTTTTCTAGAGGCTCAGTCTATGATTGGAGGTGGTGGGGATTGAATGATGACCTACAGTGCATTAAGCATTACATTAATATCTTCATCATGCGACTCCAGTCCCAACTCCATGTCTGCAACTTCAACCAAATCTTTGATCGACTGAGCAAGCTCTCGGTCTGCATCTGTTCACTCTTTCCCTCTACTACTGGTTGGTTTTGTTCTTGCTCTTGAACTTGAATCAAAGTTGTTTCTTCTACTATGTTGCCTTGACTTTCTTCTCCTTCTTGCTTCTGCTTGTCTTCTTGTTCTTTCCTCCTCAGCTCTCGTTCATCCTTCAATTCTTGTTCTGCTTGCTTCAATCTTAGTTTTGTTTCTTGCATGATTTGCTTTTCTCTCTTCCTCTACTCTGCTCTTGGTATGTTGGAAATAATACTGAGAAGGGGGCGGGAGGGGGGGGGGGCTATGAATCATATTTATAATTCAATATTTTTTCATTTCCCAATCAGATTTATATATGTTACTCCAGTGAAGTGAAATTGTGTGTGCACACTATTGTGATTAAAGAAACCAACATATACCTAGAGAACTTATGATTTAGTTAATTTATCATGTGTTTATGTTTAATCAATGCAAAAATATCTTATTATATAGTAACTATGTGTAGTAATAACATAATAAACCATAACACATAAGTGACACACATGAACACCAAGATTTAAGGTGGAAACCCAATGTGGGAGAAAAACCACCTGATGTTGTCGTCTTATATAAATAAGATCTATTTACAATCTTGTACTGGTGTAGACTCATACCAGTATGCAAACACCCACCTACAAAAGGCTACAACCTTCTCTTGTTCTCCAGCTTTTACTAGAAGAGAGCTACAACCCCCTAGCTCTTGTACTAGCCGATATGTTTACTATTACGTAGGTGGCAACCTATAGAAGGTTGTGACCTTCTCTCTTCCTCCAGGGACCACGTTTCATAATTTTCAGATTGGATGCTCTTGGTACACAAAAACACAATATAAAGGCCTCGTTTCATCAAATTTTCATGTTGGACCCATCAGAAACTTTGGAACTCAAATTGCATCAACCAATAATCAGTTAATCTGAATAGCCAGATCACTATCACTAGAACACTGCATTGAACCCAGAAACTTGCATTATCATTCAGAACCAGCGGCAACCTCAAAAATCATACATCATAATGCACATGCTACTTTACTAAACCCAACCTGCGTGTATACGCTACTTCCTTTAACCAAACCTGCGTATGCCTCCAAAACTACTGAAACATGAAACTTATGAATCAAATCTGTATCAACCAGTAATATTCTAAACATTTAAATTACAAAGATCTAGATAGTTAGCAGCAAAGATCACCCTTCTCACTTAATCAATCAATTAATTAGACTCATTCTCCTTATGCATTCAGTTCTACTTTCATATCTAAGAAGACATCATTGAAAGACAATAGTAAACCAAAAACATTGATCAAATAGATCATTCATTTCTAAATGACTGGATTTTCTTTTGTATATGCTACTTGGAAGATTTGAACCAGCGTGTAAACATGCCTTCACCAAGGCAAACCAACGTATATATATGCAAATATTAACTTACACCTTCACTACTATTCTAGATTTCAGACATACCCAGATCATGATATTTAAAGAATAAAACATGTGTAAGAAATCAAATCTAGCCCAACTAATATCAGATCATTCAATGATAAGTCATTTCAGGTCTCATGATCTTGATCCAACATTGAATTCAAGGTGCACAAAATATTTTATATCATATCATAATCATAGCCCCTGCGACATAAAATGTATTTCAGATAGAAGTATTCCTAGGAAACCCTCTCACTTGCACTCTTGGTCCTTTGATCTTCTCCTCCTTTTATAGTTTTTGGCCTTTCTCAATACATTGGACCAAAACAACACTTAGAACCTTTGGTATTCTTGAACGGGTTCAAATAGTTGTTACTCTACTCAATATTGTGGGCTAATTCCATGGTATTGACCCTTGGTATTCTTTAATCTTGAATTTCCTTTATTTTCCAACCCTTACGCGCTTTTCCTCTTGTGAAAGTGTGTGCATATGTATATGTTCTTTTGTTCTGTTAACTCACATGTATATGCTACTTTGTCAAAGTGCACCTGTGTATACAACTTAAACTACCTTATAACATCCTTTTCCTTCAAATTCTTTATTTTGATCAGTAGACCTTTGTTCCAACTTCCTATTCTTTTGTACCAATTCCCTGTTACCTCTGAATTGGCCTGTTACAATGTGAGTTCCCTTTTATCAAATCTGAATTGACCTATGAGTGAGTTTCCATCAAGGACAACACTTGTATCATAATGCCAACAATCTCCCCATTTTGACTTGATGGCAACCTTATGGGTGTTGATTGCTTCAAGTTGTTGAACTTGTTAGAGATATCAAGCAACACCAAAATACTCTCCCCCTTTGTCATCAAGGGAAAAGGGTAGTCCAAAATATTCTCCCCCTTTGAGATACACTATGTTGTCCATGCTCCTCTTGAGTACATGCAGAGTCCGCAGAGATATTTTTTTAAAAGAATAACATGACTCTATAACTCAACTATGTGAGTATGACCTTCCTATGACCAATGACTCATACATACATCAATCACCCAACCAAGTGGGGATACATCAACTTTTACTCATCCACCCAAACAAGTGGGCATATACCAATTGTTTATACATGACTGAAATATAACAATTATTACATAACCCTTCCCATACATAGCGGGAATACAAATTACATCATATGTCCAATAGGACTCATTCAAAAATAGACTATGATAGAAGGAGACATATTACACTCTAGATCTTTACATGACCTATGCAACAATTGATATGAATATCTAAAACTATAGTTGAAATCAGTAACCATAATGCCAACAATGCAGTATTATTGTGAAGGCTAATGCTCCCCCTGAACCCATGTTACCTATGAACTTCCAACAAATCATTCATCAAGGCATATTCATCAGTCAGATAAAAATCAATGAACAAAGCATATCAATAGACTGTAATCATCAATATCAAACTGAGCATCCATGACAGAGTCTAACTCACTATTTTTTCTATTAGAAAAACATATATGCTCCTGCAGCCACAGAAACTCACGTATATACACGACTATCCTTCATGAAACCCGAGTACATGAACCTTCTTCTGAAAACTGGATTTAACAGCATGATGATGTAGAAATTATTCCCAACTTTGGTTTGAGATGTTCAAATGTTTCTCTAGGAAGCAATTTGGTAAATATATCAACAACCTGTTCTTTGGAGGGAACATATTCCAATTTAAACTTTTATTAGAGCACTTTTCCTCGTAGAAAATGGTACTTAATGGGTGTGTGCTTGGTCTTGGAGTGCATGAATGGATTTTTTGAAATACTGATGACACTTGTATTATCACATAAAATGGAGATGTGTGGAGAACATGTGATTTGAATGTCTGCAATGTTTGCATCATCCAAAGTAGATGTGTGCAACAAGATGCAACAACCACATATTCCACTTCAACTGTAGATAAGGCAATTGAACTTTGTTTCTTGCTGAAGCAAGATTCTAACCGTGATCCCATATAGAATGCACCTCCACTCGTGCTTTTTTGATCATCAACATTTCCTGCCCAATCTGCATCTTTATATGCATGAAGAGTAATATCTGTATCTTTAGGATACCATTGACCAAAGTCTTGAGTTCCTTGAATATATTTGAATATTTTTTTTGCAGCCTAAAGATGTGATTCCTTTGAATTTTCTTGGAACATTCCAACAATTCCTACTACATTCATGATATCAGGTCTGGTACCTGTTAGATAGAGCAGACTTCCAATCATAGATTTGTATGTTGGTTGATTCACTATAGGTGATTCATCATTAGAACTGAGACTGCATCCTGTTACCATTGGAGTACATACTGGTTTAGAATCTCATTTTGTACTTCTTCAGAATCTACTTGAGATTTTTAGTTTGTGAAATAAAAATACCGTCTTTTGTTTGATGTACTTGTAGACCAAGAAAATAAGTAAGTTCACCAAGTAATGACATTTCAAATTCTTGCTACATAACCGAAGCAAAGTTATGACTCATATATTCTTCTTGCTGCCAAAGATGATATTGTCAACATAAACAACAATAATTAGTAGTTTATCATTCTTAACCTTGGTGTATAAGTTGTTGTCTGCAGATCCTTTTATGAACCCTTGTTGTTGTAGATATTTGTCAACGCGATAATACCAAGCCCTTGGAGCTTGTTTCAATCCATAAAGAGCCTTTTTGAGATTGCATACAAGATTTGCATCATTTCATAGAATGGATCCTTCTGGTTTTTCAATATAAACTTCTTCTTCTAACTCTCCATTAAAAAATGCATATTTTACATCCATTTGATACAGTTTGAATTTCCGAAAATTTGTAAGAGAAAGAAACATTCTTATGGATTCAAGTCTGGCAATAGGTGCAAATGTTTCTTCAAAGTCTATAACTTCTTGTTGAGCAAACCCTTTACAGACAAGTTCTAATGAATGCTCCATTTTCATTCAATTTATTCTTGAATATCCATTTTGTTGCTATAACATTTTTATCAAGAGGTCTAGGAACTAGTTCCCAAGTATCATTCTTTTCAATTTGTTCAAGTTCTTCATTCATTTCCTTAACCCAAAATTCATATTTGCTAGCTTCATTAATGTTCTATGGTTCTATGGAGGATAGTAATGCTAGATAACTGGAAGTTCCTGCAAAATTTTTTCTTGTCTGTACTCCAGACCCTTTTTCTACTAGAATTTGAGATTCTAGATGATTCTTTTGAACATACCTGGATGGAGTCGTTTCCCTGTCAGTTGTATCTTCTTTTGATGTTTCCTTGGTTTCTTTGTCTATATCATTTTGATTTGCTATAGGAAAGAATTCATCATCTTCCTCATTGTCATCATCATTTGTTTGTTACGGATTTCTACATGCTTTATCAATTACTACATCAGTGCATTCAACAATTTTCTGAAGTCTCTTATTATAAAATTTGTATCCTTTACTTCTAGATGAATAACCAAGAATAATTCCTTCGTCTGCTCTAGGTTCAAACTTATGAAGTTTTTCATCAGTCTTTTTGATAAAACATTTGCTTCCAAAAACTCTAAAGTGCTTTACAATAGGAGGCTTACCATACCAAAGTTCATATGGAGTTTGATCACTATTTACCCAAACATTGGCTTTGTTGAGAATAGTCACAACAGTAAATGCAGATTCTTCCCAGAAAGTGGCAAGAGTTCCAGATTCGTCAAGCATAGCTCGAGCCATTTTTGAACTATTCTGCTCATTCTTTCCACTACACCATTTTGTTGAGGAGTTCTGGCAATAGAGAACTACTTTTTTATTCCATGTTGTTCAAAAAAATAAAAAAAATCATCTGATATGAATTCTCCTCCTTGATCAGATTTGAGACATTTGATTTTTCGATTTGATTCATTTTCAACTAAAGCTTTGAAGGCTTTAAACTTTTAAAATGCTTTATCTTTATGCTTTAGTAGACCTATCCAACACATTCTAGAAAAACCATCAATGAATAAAATAAAGTATTCTTCTCCACGAGTTGACTTTTTCCTAGTTGGTCCACACAAATCAATATGGATGAGTTCAAGAGGTTTACTTCTTGATCCTTCTTTTTCAATGAAATTAACTCTAGTTTTCTTACCAACTTGACATGGTTTGGATATGGTATTTTCTGGGATGTTGATATTTGGAAGATTACGAATCACCTTGAGCCTACATGCTTTTCTTATTTGAGAAAAGCTTAGATGCCCCAATCTTCTGTGCCATAACCAGTTTTCATCTTTTTTTTTCTTATATAGCATTGATTTTTTCCTCCTTTCAGTATGTATAGATTGGTTGGAGTTCTTGTACCTTTGATAACAGTCTTTCCTGTACAAGCTCACAAACCACACATCTATTTGATCGAAACACAACTTCATTTCCTTGATCACACATTCGACTGGTACTCAACAAGTTATGTTTTAAATCATAAACATACATGACATTTCCAGCTTTAACCTTTTATTTCAAATAAACGAGCCTTTACCTTTATTGACAACTAGTGTGTAATTTCCAAAGGAGACATTCTTTTCTTTTTCTAAAACATTATATGAATGAAGCTTCTCTTTGTCACCTGTCATGTGTTTAGAGAATCCACTATCAATGTAACACTGACTTTCTTTTCCTTTTGCAAATAGGGCTATGCCACATCTTTCTAATTGAAATTCCTTCTTTCTCCATACCCTAGAATTTGATGATGTTTTCTCCTTTTGAAGTGATGGCCAAAATTTTCTCATGCATTCATATTCTTCATGACCAAAGTTATCACAAAACGAACACTCAATTTCATTTTCAAGAGGAGAAAAGTTATTATAAGAACTTTTCTTGATTCTTATTATGCTCCTTTTATTTTGTGCTTGTCTAGTCATTATAGTTTTGTAAGTAACATATTGAGCATCCTTATGCCCAAAGTTATGGCATGAAAAAAATTGTCCATTAAAGAAGTTTATGTGATCATAGAATCTTTTGGTATTGTTTTCCTTTTGGTTGATGCTTCTATTGATGTTAATCCTTGGAGTAAAATGAGTATGATTTACATGATGAGTAATTTTAGGCTTTTGCTGACGATTGACATACTGTTCACTGGTCTTTGCTGCATCAAGATATCTTCTGGTGGAGGTCGATGGCTTTTGTGATTGGGATGATTCTTCAGTATATCCAAGACTTGTATTTAAAGAGGAGAACGTTGAACCTTGATGATTTCATTTGAAGTTTCTGATCCTTTAGCAAATCTAAGATTAAGAGATTTTGTCTTCTCAAGTTCTTTTCTTAAACCCACAACTTCACATTCTAGTTTTTCATTGTGCTTTTCTCTTTCAGTGAGTTGATGTGTCAACGTGTCTATGATCATATTCTTTTCTTCCAAACAAATTTTGAGTTTAATGATTTCTTCAAGAAAGTCTTCCTCCTCTAAGGCATCCAAAAACTCATCATTGTCATAAGCCATGACCAGTTTATAATCTTGTTTAGTTTAATATTCATCACTATTAGATAATCCATCACTATATTCATGAGTATAGTAACTTCTTCTATTAACAACGTGTTTTCTATTGCCTTTTGCAGATTCCTTTCCCTTTTCATGATTATCTTTATGAGGATATTTTGCAGCCTAATGGCCACCTCTACCACAAGAAAAGCATTTGAATGGTAGCTTACCTCTGAATCTTCTAGAACCCCGTTAAAGCTTCTTGACAAATTTGACCTCATCTTCTTCTTTTGAAATAGACCCTGATTGATTGTGCTCTTCCTTTTATTTTCCCTTTGCTAAAGCTTTGAAACCGGCTTCTCTAATATCTAATGGACCTCCTTTCCTCATTTCAAAGGTAGTTAAAATTCCATGAAGTTGAACCACAATAATAGATTGAAGATCCTTCTTTTCTTCTATGACAAATAATTTTGACTCAAATTTAGAAGACAAAGATCTAAAAATTTTCTCTACTAAAGTAGCCTCCTTTATCTCTTCACCCAAATTCTTCATACAATTAACAATCTCACCTACACACAAAAATTAACTAGCAATACTTTCACCACTATGCATCTTAAGAGTTTCATATTGAATTGTGAGAGTTTGGAGCTTAGCACATTTTACCTGGGAGTCTCCTTCATAGCTTTGAAAGATTTTGTCCCATATCTCTTTGGCTTTCTTGAGTTGCATAACTTTGACAAATTCTAATTCTGACAGACTTCCCAATAAAGTATTGAATGCTTTGGAATGCGTTTAGTATAACTTCTTACCTGTTGTATATGTAGATATTGTTGCTGGAAATTGGTATCCTCCTCCCACAATTTCCCAAACATCGACTTAAAGCTACTAAAGATAGGCTCTGGATCTTATTTTCCAATATACCAAGTTGTTCCCATTGAAGATTGTTGGTCTAATAGATCCCATGCCTTTATGATTTTTCATCTTAAAAGATATTCCTTTAAGTGATCAAGCTTCTTCTGAAGGACCTGATCTAATACCAATTGTTGGAAATAATACTGACGCAGGGGGGGGTGTGGGTGTTTTGGAGAATTTGGTATCTACGGATAAATACTAATTCCCTAGATAAGTAGCCATATCTAGAACAACAACTTAAAGCACTTTAGCCTTTTCCTATAAAAGATAGATAAGACAAAGAATATGAGAAGACCTACTTGTAGTTCCACTTTCCTCTTGTCTCCTTTGTATCAATCCTGTCACTCCTTCCTGTACTTAACACACTTGAGAAGTACCAGTAAACATCAACAGAAGACAAAGAACTAATCAAAGAAAAATATCTATTGAATACGAGTAAATGGAATCAGATACATTCACACATATAAGCATCATATAACAAGATAAGCATATGGGAAAAAGGTTCAAATATTTTATTGAATAGAAGAAGGGATTACAACCATCAAGTCTGATTCGAAGTCACTCCTCCAGCGTTGCTTCCATCCACATCACATCATAAGCATGACATTCCAGTAGCATAACAACACTTACAATAGTCTCAAATCTCAAACTAACATTATCTCCTTACAATTCATCAAAGTCCAACCCTTGATCACTTAGATGAGTGTTCAATTTATAGGAAGATGGAGGAGGTTTTGTCCTAAATGAGAGTATTGAATGGCCTTCCAAACTTAGAGTTATTTTCCATGGAGGAAGGGATGAGAGGATAGGACGTTAATGGATCCTTAGCCTATCCAATTTTGAGGTCATAGGAGGGGATAATAGGTGGGATCCTTCTAGAATGATCTAGAACCAAGGAATATTCCCAGAACCCTATGCAAATTTCGCTCAATCTTGCCCAATGCAGGTCAGAATGGGCCTAAGTGCTCTACAAAGCCCCCTTGCAAGGGCCTAAGTGATCTACAGATAACCCTTACATAGGCCTACCTACACTGGTCCTTCGAGGAGTCATTTCAGGATGTCTTTAGGCCATGAAAATGTATGGGAAGGAGGCATTCAATAAGTTGAGTTGTTTAGGGCATGTAGCAACAGAAATTAGGGTTTGATGAGCCCTAAAAAACTGATCTGGATGATGTGAGTGATGTGCCCAAATGGATCTGTAATAGCTACCCCTAAAGCATGAAGTTGAAAATAATAATGTCGAGTGATATGCTTTACGATGTGATGAGGAGGTTCCGAAAGTGGTTGGTGACCTGTATCAATTACAATACATATATCATGATTTTTTGATTTTTTCATGAACTACTAAGGGAAGGCATACCCATGCTCAACATACAAACTTTCATTACATGCTACAATCATCTACAGATATAGACCCATGATCGGAATGACCATCAATGTAACACCATTGTACGGATGATTTGGTACACTTCTTGAAATTGCAGCTCGGATGGATGAAACTAGATCTGGGGTCTTCTATCTCATTCAATCGTTCGCTCAAGTACGAGTCTAACCATGTGAATATGTGATTTGAAGTCGACCATGGGAAGACACCATATGATTACCAGCCAATGGTGTAAGTTGTTAACAAACACGAGAGAAATCACCGATATTGATAATGATCCTCAAGGTACTACAGTACATTCTACATGGTGTGAATGGATGATTTGATGTCGAACACCATACAACGTCTTTCAGTCGAAGGCCAGTGATGTCAACCTATCATCGAAAGTGAGAAACTTGCCATTGATCTATGAAAGGCTCAAGGTACTGGAGGGGTGTTTCTAAGTCAACTTCTTGGATAATGTGCTGATATCGACGAGAAGCGACTCATCACAGGAGGGCCTTGATGTATCCCACATCAATGACACAAAATGAGTGTAATGATTTTGGAGACAGAATTTGACTGGCAACACAAGGTTCAGGGATGACGATCATGAAAATGAAGGTTTATGAGTATTGCAAAGGATGAATTTTAACTAAATGACTTCTCTTGAACATATCCGCGACACTAAATGAATTGGCAGCATTGACCCAAAACCAAAGTAATGGATGGTGTAATAGACCATAGGTATGATAACCATCAAGCAAATAACCCAACCCAAATAGTCCGAATGAATTGGTAGCATTGACCCAAAACCAAAAGTGATGGATGGTGTGATAGACCATAGGTGTGATAACCATCAAGTAGATAACCCAACCCAAATAGTCACAGAGATGAAGTGAAAGTGTCATGTTCAAGAGTGACCTGCTACCATAAAGTGGTTTTCCCCTTTTTCCATTTTCCCTGGTCATTGTTGACGAGTACCTCTTTATTTTTTATCAAGCTTTAAGGAGGATAACATATGCTTGTTGTATAATTCCACCCTTCAGGTGAATCCTTCGCTCTTTGATGTTTTAATATGTCTAGCGAAGGTGAAACTCAGTATTGTGATGATCGACAAGTTTGTCGCTATTTGATGTTTTAACGATTTTAACGACAAAGATAAATCAATCCTTTTCATGTTTAGAGAGTTTGAAAAGGGACAAAAAGAAAACTCCACAAGTTCTTTTTCATAGATTTGTCTCTCAAGCTTGAAAAAATGTAAAACAATATGAGAGAGAACCTATTGACCATGCTCGGTCAACGTATTCCTTTTTCGTAAATATCTATCTCAGTCCAAAAAAGGGTTAAACTTATACTGAGTAGATGTCATTTCCAATTCGTTATTGAGCTGAAAAAGACAAGTGCTCAGTAATATTTTCATATTTCGGGAGCCTGAAAAGAGCTTAAAGAGGACTCCACTTTGAGGATCGAGTGGTGTCTAGGGTAGCAACTGGTTCCGGTGATGTTGGAACTTCTCAAAACATGTTGATTTATGTGAAGAGGTTGGCTAATAAGACCACTCATTGCAACTATTCCTCAAAAAGGCTAAAAGAACCAAGTTAAAGTGTATGATCGGCCAAGCAGATAGTGATGATGGAAGGAGAAAAATGAAGGCTCATCTGGTGGAAGAGGCTAATAGAATGGCAATCATGAGGGTTAAAATGGAAATGGGTTCATTTTTAGAAAAGCTTGAACCATAGGGAGCTATGCTTGGATTCAGTTTCATGTTTACACAAGCTTGAAATGAAAAAATATGCTTGGATTCAGTTTCATTTTTACACAAGCTTAAAATGAAGAACTATGCTTGAATTTAGTTTCATTTTTACACAAGCTTGAAATGAAGAACTATGCTTCAGATTGGTTTACATGCCCCCAACATGATGAAAGGGAGAGTTGCCTGTAACTAGATGGAATTCGTTGCGGTGAAGCACGATGGTTATCCAACACCTTTTTGGCTTGTTCACATTGAATTCAAGGTGCACAAAAAATTTTAGATCATATCATAATCATAACCCCTGTAACATAACATGTAATTCATATAGAAGTAATCGTGAGAAATCCTTTCACATGCACTCTTGGCCCTTTGATCTTCTCCTCCTTATATAGTTTTTGGCCTTTCGCAATACCTCAAACCAAAATAAACACTTAGAACCTGTGGTATTCTTGGATGGGATCAAATAGTCGTTACTCCGCTCAATATTGTGGGCTAATACCGTGGTATTGACCCTAGGTATTCTTTAATCTTGAATTTCCTTGATTTTCCAAACCATACACGCTTTTCCTCTTGTGAAAGTGCATGTATATGTATACACTCTTTTTGTTTTGTTAACCCACGTGTATACGCTGCTTTGTCAAAGTGAACTGGTGTATACAACTTAAACTACCTTACAACATCCTCTTCATTCAACTTCTTGATTCTGATCAGTAGACCTTTGTTCCAACTTCCTGTTCTTTTGTACCAATGCCCTGTTACCTTTGAATTGACCTGTTACAATGTGAGTTGCCTTTTATCAAATCTGAATTGACCTATGAGTGAGTTGCCATCAAGGACAACGCTTGTATCATAATGCTAACACTGTATCCTCCACTTCCTCTTTGCTTCCACTACGAAAGATGATTACATAAGGATTGAATCCACTTTCACTCTACAACTTTCAATCTCCCTTTATTTTGTCAGCAACATTTTTCTTTCCCTTATCTTGTACCAGATTGCTATCTTCTGCTACTATTGCTGGAATTGCTACCATGTTAGTGTTGACTCCTTTTCTATAAACATTAGTTGACTAGTTTTCTATAAACAATAGAGTGTCTGCATATATTGGAAAGTTAATTGGCGCTTGCTCAAATTCTTCCCCAGTATTGCTTTCGGTGGTGTCTTTTGAAGCATCTCCCTTTGGTGCCATGGTAATAATGACTGCTGGATAGGTGCTCAACAAAAGGAAACTCATGGAAAGCAAATATTGTCAAGAAAATCTACTTACAAGGCATGATCAAGTAGCAAACCGAGCATTTGATGGGAAGGATTACACAATTTTCATTGGAAATAGGGATTGACTACCTATTGGAACTACTCACTGTGAAGTCCCAGCAACCAAGGATGAATCTTGTGGCTTGAGACTGCGCAATGCACTGTTCTGCCTGGGCAAAGATGGGGAGAGACTGTACATTGTACAGTCTAAGTGGCCAAGGTGACATGTTGAGCCCTGGAATTGCGTAGTGCATAGTTGGAGCCAGCCTGTGCTATGCACTACGCAATTCTAGAGGCCAAGCTTGTGGCTTGAGCCTTAGGATTGCATAGTGCCCAACTGGGCAAGGCAAAATATGGCCAAGGGGAGTACAAATATACCTGGTGTAAGTATGAAAAATGAGCATAAGTGAATGATGATGTGAGCTTGAGTGAAAAACTGCCTAATTATGAGTTAATCAATATAGATCAAGTGATGAGACTGAACAAATAGAAGGAAAATCAAATACGTGAGGAGAATTGATGCAACGACGACCATCGATGAAAAAACAAGAAAACTAATGTGACACTTGTGAAAGGAAAACAAAAACTTAGAACAATGCTTCTACAAGTTAAAATAATTTGAAACACCAACAACCATGAAGAGAAATAAGAGAAACATTACTAACACAGTGAAACAACAAAATGCGACAAAAAAAAGAAACAAAAGATGATAAAAGAAAAACTCACCTGGAAAGGCAACGAAAACTCCATAGAAGGTTCATTTATCTCTTCGAGAATGCTAGAGATTCAGGATCAAATGTGTAAATGAGCTCTAGAGGCATCAATTAACTAGATTTGAGCAAATTAGGTTTTATGATGTGCATGCCTAAAATCAAGGAAAAAGCGACACTTGGTGGAAACTTCTAAAAATAGTAATGTGTCTCCTCTGGGATACGAAAAATAGATCCCTATTTATCAGGGATGATTTTTTCCTTTATTTTTCTTGCTTTTATGTGGAAACCTACCATGCACACTACCAGGAAAGACAGCGCAATTCTAGGGAACTGGGAAGCTTTTCGGCTCAGTGCAATGCATAGTTTTTTATCTCAGTTAGGGATTGCATAGTTTCTAGGATTAGTGCTAGGAAACCTTCCATGACTGTGCATTTTCGGAGCTTAAGGATGAATTCCAGTCTGATTTGCACAATTCCCATCATCAAGGCTGACCGCGTTCAAGGATTGCACAATTTATGGAGGCAAGACCAGAACTGCTGTGTGACTAGGTCAAGAGGTTAGCTTGTGACTTAGAAATTTTAGCTAAGTGAAAAAAATGAGGAAACAAAAGCACAAATGAAAAATAAAAGTCTCAGTGAAATCACGATTACTTCACAACAGTACAAGATAAGCTCCCGTGGATAGGAAGAAAGGCTCCAAAATTGAATCACAGGCAAAATTTTGGAGGGTGCTTGTAGCCACTACAAAATTGGTGATGCACTAATAGAACTCCAACTCTCTGCATGGATATTGTCTCATGCAAAACAGGTCTGACTCTTTTAGAAGTATTGATTAGTTCATTGATTGTCGCAACTTCTTCACTTAGCTTGAGTTAAAGATTATATATTCCCTACCATTCTCTTTATCGACAACATACATACCAAGCCAAGTCAAACTGAGATGTTTCGATTGGGGATGAGGAGTATATAAATGCACAAGTAAAATAAAATGTCAGAGTCTTAGTTTTCATCTCTGATGTTGCTCCGTTGCTAGCAAGTCTGGACAACACCCCAACAGAGTCACTTTAGGAACACACAAATTTCTCTACTGCCAGGGAGCCTGGATAGTACCTCAGTGGAGTTGCTTGCTTCACCTCTCTGTGCAAGAAGCCTTTCTCTTCTTTTGCCCTTTATTTCATTTTTCATTTTTATTTTTATTTTATTGTTCAAATAATTGTGCATATGCACTTATTTATTTCATGGGGCGGAAGATGGATCCTGACTTATTGAGATCATAAGAGGTTGTCCCTTTAGAGAAGGATATTTATATACACCTCTGACATACTTGTTAATGTTTTCGACCCCTCCTTACTCTACTCGACTTAGTTGACAAGGATTAACCAAAAATAGAAGACCGATTAGAGTAGGCAGTACTAGTTAAAAGTGCAAGCATCACAATTTCACTTGTGACTTTCTCCAAAAAGAACGTATTTTCCATCAGAGTATCATGGACTAAAAGAATGCAAGATTTACGCAAAGAGAGGGAATAGACAGAACACCAAACGTTGATAGTAGCACAACTTCTTCTTGGATTTCACCTTTCTTGTATGAGAATCCAAACATGGTCTCATGTGGAAGCTATCCTATAACTGAAACGAAAACAAACAAAAGGAAATAAGCAGAACTGAAAGTGAAAGAAAGCAAATCAAATAAAAAAACAAGAAAAGCAAACAACTACTCCTACCCCTAACCTAATAGTGAATAGGCTAGACTCACGTGAAATGATACTTCGAATGCAACCACTAGTGCATTGACTGGCATATGTAGGTGAGGGAATGCATGTCAAGAAATTTATACAAGCATAACAAAAAACAAGAAAGATATGACAATACAAACCAAAAAATTCGAAGTTTGAATGAACATGTGGAAAAGTAAAAATGAAAAGCGCATGAAAGATACTTTGCGGATGTAGCATGGTGTTTAAACACATTGCGAGTCAAAGACATGTAGGCACAAACTTTCGAACTGTAAATGTGATTGAACATGAAGAAATAATAATAATAATAATAATAAATTGCAACAATTCTCTCCACGTACAACTCCTCCAATGGTTGAGCAATAGGAATGTGTAATTTAGATGGAGGATCCGAAAATTGTAAGAAAAAAATATTTTCAATATGTGCGATAGATTGATGAGGAACCTCAAAGGATTCAACACTATTCTGATCGGAAGCGAAATTGACCTCAAGGCTACGAGAACCTGACATAAACATCAGATCGACCTGAAGAGCCTTCACAACTTGGGGAATTTCCAACTCATCAGAAGGTAGATCATCATAGGTTGGTGGCTAGAAAATATTAGCAGCAGAAAAATCAGAATCATGGCCAAATGAATCAATGAAAAGGTCGCGACAACCACGATAAAAAATTTCAAGATTACAAATAGAGGCATCCTCATGATCTGATGAATCGAAAATAGGCGAATATGACATGATAAATTTCACCCTCTAAGTTTTCATAAAGGTGAGAAGAGAGATTTGGAATATCAAGAACATACGATTCATCCTCTCCACATCTAGATGAAAAACTATCCCACGTTTTCTATGAATGATCGGAAGTAGTAACATCATTGGAAACTATTTTTTCACAAGACTCAATAAAAATGATATAATTGTGGGAAATTTTAGGATTATGAAGAAGAGGTGCGGAAGGAAGAGAATCATCCTTTTTTGTAGATTCTTGTTCAGCTATGGGCTCCCCCACATAATCATTGTGAATGATATCACAAGTTTGATGCTCAACACCAAATCCATCCAACACATGATCCTTGTGAACATCACAAGATAGATTTGAAATAGGTGAACATGCAAACTCACAATTTGAAGAATCTGAGAGACCAAAGGATGGAGAACGAGGAGATAACACTTCATCATGACAATCAAACTCATAGTACAAACCTACACTGAAATTCTGAGTATGTGGGGTGGGAGTAGATGGTGGTAGGTCAATGGATGTATTCTAAATCTCTCCCACCTCAACCTGCAGAACTAGAGTTGTTTGATGAGAAGAGGATGAAGGGTCACTTGGAACAACAACCTTGCCTATCACATATTTAGAAGCTCTAACACCGAGGTATGTTGGGAGAAGTTCAAAAGATTCTAAGTTGTGCGAATTTTCTAAAATGTTAACAATATATTGAAATATTCCTGATAAGAAATTCCAATCAACCTCATCTTTCGGAAATTCAAAGCAAAGGTGCATGAAACGATTGTGAAAATGAGGCAGTGATTCATCAGGGGATTTTCACAATTCTAAAATTTTCTTGCATAGATCTTTACAATCATTCATATCAAAAGTGTGAAATAGTTTTGTGACAAGATGTTTGAAAGAGTGTATGTAGGCATCGGTCAATGTGTGACACCATTTCCTTGTGCACCCTTCGAATGTGAGGATAACAACCTAGAGCCAACATCCTCACATTGGTTGTTTTTCTTTGTGTAGAATTAATTAAAATGAGCAGTATGATCAAATAAGGTTGTCTCACCCTCACCATCGAATTTGAGAGTTTACAAGTCATATATGATACTCTCTGGCACTTGGAGTCCTTCATTTCTAGAAAAACATGTCAGGGTTATGATTGTGGAGGAAGTCATTAAATGAGTATAGAAATTAAAAACAGACTTCAAGGGCTCAAATTTTCATTTGTCCCTTCTTCTAGAACTAGAAATGTTGACGGTGCTAGACTTGCCAACATTTAGGGAATCTCCCCAATATGAATTCCCAAATAGACCTCACATCGTTTGGAGTAGGAGTCCCAGCGGTGGGTGGTAAAGTTATGCCTTGATTACAAAAACATGCA
The DNA here is from genome assembly GCA_000404065.3 of Pinus taeda. Lineage (NCBI taxonomy): Eukaryota > Viridiplantae > Streptophyta > Pinopsida > Pinales > Pinaceae > Pinus > Pinus taeda. The sequence goes on from APFE031513418.1 coordinate 27,109, forward strand.
AAGTGAAGTATGATAACTTTGGGTGAGAGCAAGTGTGTGACCCTGTGGGGAGTCAAGTGTGATGAACAAAGGTTCCAAAACATGAAGGGAAAAGGAAGTGTGCCCCTTTGGAAGCTTGTAATAGTATGCAACTAGAAAGGAATACACGAGCATAATGACATCACAAGCTAAGATGGGGAATATTCCACAAGTTAAAGTGATGAATTAATACAACAACATGAATTCAACAAGATCCATATAAATGAAAATGAAATAGTTCATAAGCAAAAGCGTAAGTTAAATAACATATATTGAAAATACAACAAGAATATTCCTACTATATTCACAACATATGCATGAAAGTGTGTCGGCTCTGATTTTATTATTATAAGTGAAAGTTCCATTCATACATACACCATTGATGGACCACTAGCCCCAATAGTGGAACATTGAAGTTAAGAACACCTGCTCCTCCAAAGAAGTATACTCGCTATATGCTACAGAAAAGCCAATGCTCTTCACAATACTCCCAAGCTCCTTCTAAGCCTAAGCCTATCCAAAATCTTGGCTCCTAAAATCCTTTTACATGAATTATGGGGTTCTATTTATAACAAGAGGGGGTGACTCTTCAACTCCCCTTTGTGACCTTTGGACTACCCTCGTGACTCTCCAACTTCTTTACAAAATTACTCGTTACATTACATCATGACACTTCATATTCCAATATTGACACTTGGAATTTCACTTACAACATAATTACAAATAATATTACAATTTACACTCATACCCATATAGGACAAAATAGAGTAGAGACAACTTGACTTCCTAATAAGAGAAAAACACTATGATGCTTGAGTTTAGGAACAATCTAGCTCAACAACTTTTACTTAATGTTTCTCAGTCACATATTGATGCCAAGATCGGTACTGTGGGATGGCATCCCCAAACTATGTGATGGTGTCAAGCTAGAAACAGACTCTAACCTCCATAGAATCCGAGTACAATGGCTTGGAGCCAGTCTTAACCTCTTTCTCAACCAGGAGAAACATTGTTTTGATCTGAATAGGACCACCAATGTAGTTTTGCATGTTCTCTATGTTTAGCTCCAAATCCTCGGTGGCAATCTGTTTCAGTTGCTCCAAATATTCTTCAACCTGTTGTTGAACCTGATGCTTGTGCTTAGCTTTAGTGACTGATCTGACTGATGGGATCTTGTGGGTTCTCACCATGAAATCCAAATTGTTGTACAATTGTACATATGAGGCTAAAATGTTTCCAATGAATGAAGAAAGTTGTTTGTTATTCTGGATCAACATTCAAACCTAATATTTCTCCAGCTCTACCAGTGGGTTGTATCACATTGTCCACTCTTGCATGATGGTGATTACAATTTGCATGTTCTTGAGAATCGTGATAAATTCTTTTCTCTACTTCTGCAAGCTATGAAAGCATAAAACTTCCTTATGCACAATCATGATCTTCTCATAGAGGTCCCACATGGTCTCTCCAAGTGTTGATACTTCACCAAGTATCGTTGCTCTGATTTCCCTCAAGTATACCTATGCAGAGACTGCATTCTATGCTGATGTGTGGAGCTATTCTATCTCTTGCTATGAAGGTTGTAAGTTTTGTGCCAATTCCTTATTCTTATCCGTCAAATATTGAGTATTTGATCTTGCACCTGCAAAGGCCAAGTTGGCTTCGAAAATGGCATTTGGATTCTTGCTGGTGTCTGCCACTATCACCTTTTCTCTAATGAATGTAGGTGATGCGTGATCATCTTGAAAATTATTTCTCCATGTTTGTATAATTCTCTCCTAAATTTCATTATATGACAGATTGTACACATCCATTAACATATCATCATCAAGGGGAAGTATGTCCCTTTCCTTGCTCGGGGCTAACTCTACAATTGGGGGTGTTGGAGATTGAACGATGACTTGCAGTGCACTAAGAATTAGATCAATATCTTCATGTTGCAGCTCCGGTGCCATCTCAATTTCTACAAATTCAATAAAATATTTGATCGATTGAGAAAGCTCCCAATCATACATCCATTCTCTCTCTCTCTTCCTCTGTTGTTGGTTGGTTTTGTTCTTTCTCTTCAATTTGAATCACCATTGTTTCTTCTGCTATGGTGCCTTTCCTTTCTTATTGTTCTTTCTTCTACTTCTCTTCTTATTATTTCCTCATCTCCCGTTCTTCCTTCAATTCTTTTTCTATTTGCTTCAATCTCAGTTTTGTTTCTTGCAAGATCTGCTTTTCTCTTTTCCTCTGCCTTGCTCTTTGTATCCTTAGCTTCCTCTTTGCTTCCATTTCCAAAGCTACTTGCATAAGGATTGAATTCGCTCTCACTATGAAAATGTTTTTTTCCCTCTATTTTTTCAACAACCTTTCCCTTTCCCTTATCTTGTATCAGATTGCTTCCTTCTGCTATTGCTGCTGGAATTGCTGCCATGTTAGTGGTGACTCCTTTTCTATAAATAGTTGAGTGTCTGCATATATTGGTAAGTTAACTGCCTCTTTCTCAACTTCTTCCCCAATACTTATTTTGATGATCTCTTTTGAAGAAACTCTCTTTGGTGCCATGGTAACAATGACTCCTAGAGAGGTTCTAAACAATTATTGTACTTGCAGGACAAAAGGACACTCATGGTAGTCAAATATCAGTCTTAAGAAAATCTACTTACAAGTCCTGATCAAGCAGGAAATCGGACATCTAATGGAAAATATTGTGTAATTTACATTAGTAAGAGGGACTGGTTGATTATGGGAATTGCGCATTTCGCAGTCCCAACAACCAAGGATGAAGCTTGTTTCTTGAGATTATGCAATGCACAATTAGCGTGGGAAGAGAATGGGAGAGATTGCGCCTTGTACAGTCTCATTGGCCAAGTTGATAGGCTAACCCTAGTACTACAAAGTGCGTAGTCGAAGCTAGATTGTACTGCTCAATGCACAATCCCAAAGGCCAAGCTTGTGCTTGAAACTTAGGATTGCGCAGTGCCCAGCTAGGCAAGGAAAAATCTGGCCAAGGGAAGTATAGATCTGCCTGGTGGAAGTGTGAAAAATGAGTAGAAGTGAATGATGATGTGATATTGAGTGAAAAACTAACTAAGTATGAGTGAATCAATGTAGATAAAGTGCAGAGTCTGAACAAAAAGAAGGAAAATCAAGTATATGAGGAGAGTCGTCGCAACGACGATTATCAGTGCAAAAACAAGAAAACTAATGTGACACTTGTGAAAAGAAAACAAAAACTTATAACAATTCTTCTCCAAGTTAAAATAATTTGAAGCACTAGAAACTATGAAGAGAAATAAGTAAAAAATAGTCACACTAGTGAAATGACAAAAAGCGATAGAAAAAGCGACAATAGATGATAAAAAAAAAACTCACCTAGAAAGGAAATGAAACCTCCACCAAAGTTTCGGTGATATCTCTGGGAATGATAGAGCTTCAAGATCGAATGCGAAAATTGTTGGCATGAGGGGACCTGGCCCAAGTTCAGCGTTAGTTAGCCAAACAAATCCCTACACTACTAGCCTTTCAGCATTAGCCCACGGAGTGCGGACTGAAGTCTCACCTGAAGTAGTGTGGGTGGATGCTGGAGCCAAGTTTCCGCACCCTTGAGATTGATGTGATGTAGGTTTATTCCAACTAGACCTACCTTCGTGCAGGTTGCTTCACACCCTATTCTAACCTTCAACACCTCCGTGATCCATTATAGTCGACCTTCGTGCAACCCTAATCAAGGGCTGAGATACTTTTGCGCTTCTAGGGCAACGAACTGCGCTATTTCCCAAACTAGGGTAAGTAACTTACTTATCTTATTGACATATCTTAATTATCTTTGAGTAAACAAATGTTCTTACTTGCGTCCACTTAACTAATACAGTCATACACATTCGCTCATCATATAAGCATTAGAAGTGAAATTCATACCCAATATAACAGATGCATAAATAGGAAATAAAGATGAAAACATGATAGAAACTTCTTTTTATTAATACTTCCGAATGATTACATACTTGACTCGCCCTGCACACTCAGCTGTGGACTACTAGGTCTCTATGCACTCAGTTGCAGAGCATCTACCTATGCTATGACCCAAACTTAGACTTACGCTTCAGAACTATCTCACATACATCTGCATTATTCTCTCTTAGATGCCTTTGACTACTTAGAGCTTCACTCTATTTATACAATTCCATGGTCTATGGACCATGCGTAGATCTTCTACAACTAACATTACATTATCAAAATAAGGGCGGACAACCCTATGACTCTTTAACAACTACGTGCTTTGCGCCCACAAAATGCAGAGTATTTACATTAGAATTACAAATTTGGACCAAAATTTTGGCTCTTAGCCCCAAAACTACCCTTGGGGGATCCCACGTCCAATAGGCCCCCAAAACAAACATCGTGGCTCGCCCTTCAGTCACTCTACAGGTGCAGAGATCTTAGCATGAAGAAATCCAAACTCTGATTGGATCATCGCAAGTTCAGTAGCACACTGAGGGACTACTTGTTGGACTTCCTCTACATGTTGTTCAGTGATCGATGTTGTTGAATTGCTGCCGTGAATCCTCTCCTAAGTTGCTTCCAGTTTCATGAGCTTTTCTTCAATGGAGGCTATAATTGTATAAGCCTCATAGATCCATGGCTATAGGCACGCTTTCAAAATTGCCTCTTTATGCCAAATGGCATCCACCTGCTCCTTGAGCGCCTTTGCCTGCTGCATCCTTGCAAGCCTCTGTGTAAGGTAAACCCTTTGTGCGGTCCCTTTTACCTCATCATATCTCTGTTGCAGCTTGCGTGCCTCTGTCTCTAGGCACTATATGTTTGGGTCCTCCTACAGGGTGGTTAGGACCTCAAATGATTGTTTGAATAGCTTCATGCAATCTGTCACTGCAATGTCAACCACCACCATTCATGTTGTGACTGTGGTGGTACACTGTTCTATGACCTCCGACGGAGTTGAAGGTTGAGCTTTCAACTGCAGTTCTGCTATCTACAGGTTTAGCTCAAGCTGAACCCTGGCCATTGATGCTCTTGCATTGTGCACCCCTGTGGCTAACTTTCGGATGCGCGCCTCCACCAATTCCTCTGCTTGGATGGCCAACTCCAAGACCATCTGGTAGGCTTCCTCCATAACCTGCACTATTTGTTTGTTTTGCTCCACTGCCTCGTTGTGCTATAGGCTCAACTGCTCAATGTTTATGTGCTGCTCACTCATTACCTATAGAGTGCGACTATCCCTGGCCTGAAGTTCTGCGATGACTCCATCCTACAAAAGATAGAGCATCTTCCGAGGGAGCACAACCATATTTAACATGACCCCTTTCAAACTACTGACCATAGGCCTATTGGCCTCATTCTCGCCGATGACTACTCCATCTAGTAGCACTATTGTGTTGGGCATATTGGCGTGCAACATTTCCTCGGCAGCTAAACTGTCAACTGCAAGGCTGGTGGACACTGTGCCAACCTGTGGAGTGTGCACCTGTAACTCTTGTATTTGTGTCTAGAGAGCCCCCAATACTAACTCGTGTTGTTCCTCAAACTATTGGAGGGCCTCCATGGTGACATCCATCACCGTTTCGCTGATATCATGTAAATCCCCCTCAGTGAGGGTGATTTGGTTGAACAATGTATTTGAGGCCTTTGTTTTATTTCACGGCCCTACCTCCTCTCATGGTCACAGACATTTGAGTTGGGTGGACATCTTCTGCAAGTATGTGCCACCTTGTTCTTTGTCTGTCTCTGGCTCAGGCGACGGTGACTTCTGTCCTTCGCGCTCTTCTTTTCTTATTTTATGCTGCTGTTTTGCTAACGTCGCAGCATCACATGCTTCCTAGGGCTTAATTGCTACTTCTTCTTTCCTGCTCTTTTCTTCTAGCTACACCATCCAAAGTTTTGTCTCTTCCTTCTTATGCTACGTGGCATACTTCTTTGTTTCCACCGTGGAGCCAACTGGAGCATTCCACTTCTGCAGGCAAGACTCAAGGACTGCGAATATCACATCGTCAGTTGCCAAATATGGTAAATCATGCAACATCTTCATAGGGTCCTTCCGCACCCTAATGAAGACATGGTGGAAATCTGCTTTGAACTCTACAAAGCTCTGCAAACTGTTGTAGACTATGGGTGATAACTGCAGCTTGCGATTGATCCCCATCCTGATATTTATCTCCATGAACACCCAAAATATCTTGCTCTCTCTAATCCACTGCGTGTTCCTTTATCGCCCACAAAGAAGAGTACTTTGCTGTCTCTGGAAGGTCCTGCACGACCGAAGAGAACTAGATATCTTCGGGAAACTCCCATGCCACCAGTACTACCGACAACAAGAGCCATGCATAATGAAATGTTTTTCCCTACTCTTGTGCCTCACAACAGTTCGCAAGGAACTCACCACATAGGTAGTTAGCCTAGTTGAACTGGACTCCTTCTACACATTGTGTTGCTAGTGCAGCCACTGGCGTGGGCACCTCATCTCCGCATTACCTTTCCTGCTAATATCTATGTCACTGTAGAAATTCCCACTGTAGATCAACATATTATGCAATATACTAAAACACAATACAAGATCTACTTCTACAACACTTTGCAGAAGATTAATCGAATTGAACAAGATTAAGAGAACACATATAACTGAGAATGAGAAATCAATCACACATAACATAGAAGAAATAACCCGGGGAAAGCCTCAGCCTAAAATCCCAGTCTTTGTATTATCATACAAGTGGAAATCTTGTTCAAGTTACAAAAAGAATCATCTCACACGCTATCCTGCTCTCTCCGCAATCAAAACAATACTACTCACAGACTAAATAGACATAGTATATGTTCTCCTCAAGCCCTCCAAGCCTCCAATTTCCTTGCATAATTTTTCTTGGGGTCCAGTGAAGCCACATGTGTGAATTGGCCTCATCACACTCACAAAACCTAAAGAAGTCATTACGCAATCCTCAAGGAAAGAATTCCTTCTGCATGCAAGGAATATTCACAATGGAATATTATAGCAACTGATAGTATACTACCCCTCCATTTGATCTCAACTGGGTCTCTGTATGAACTGACATGCATGAGTTATTTATGAGAGAATATTTAGTTATATAAAGTGCAACAGTTACATGTGTGCATGCATTAACTAATTGAACTTACATTAATTCAACAAACTGCTTGAATTAATCTAACTGGACTTGACTCAGTAAACTGAGCCAAGTAATTACAACTCAATATTACAAGTCATTCTTATCTCTTTAACTAATGGATAAATTCCTCAATTAATGGAGAAATTATTGCATGTCCCCACATAGACTTCATGTTTGATTTTCCTTAACTAATTAACTCAAGGTGAATTAATTAATTATTTTACAAATAAATGCTAAGATCAAATTTGAATTTTACTTCACTATTTTAGTTCAGGGGCTAACTAAAATAGGAAGGTATCCTGAAATGCTATTTATAGAATGCTATTTTTAGCACTTCCATTTTTCATTCCTTGTTGCAATGTTCAACACTCATTGAGTTTCTATTTATAGCAGTGATATTTTTAGCATTTCTTGTTGCTATTTTCAACACTCCCTCTCAACAAGAAAGGGATTATTAGTAACCCCAATCCTGTCTCTGTGGAACTCGAACTTGCATTTTGACAATTCCTTCATCAAAATATATGCATCCTATTCCTCTATTGAAAC
>APFE031513418.1:50463-75156 GCA_000404065.3 Pinus taeda
CCAATTCTAAACTAAGCACTACAATCTAGGCAGTCAAAACAACTTGCCTCTATAAGCTAGGAAACCAATTCATTCATTGCATTTTTGCTATTTTATGAATGAATCATCTAGAATAGGTAAATAAGTGTCATAAAAACATAAATATCCAATAATTACATCAAGGAGGGTGAAAAATCCCATCACAAGTCAAAACAGGTGAAACTGGCTTGATTCGCTGCACTGAGGAGGAAAACTGAGTCAAAACACCCTGTGCGTCGCGCGCCTAAGCCCTGTGCGCCGTGCGCTTTTGCAGCTACTTTTGGGGCACTTCCCGGCATCCAAATTGAGCTCAGGTTATATTTTTGGAAAGGCCTAGATATCTACTTTCCAACCCAAGTGGAATTTTCCAATTTGGTCTCCATTTGACCCTCCAAAAGTGGATTCTCCCAGAAGTACTTCCTGCTGGTGTAAAAAGTGGCAGAAAGGTGATTTTCATGATGTTTTTTGAGCTTTTGATCACCCAAAACTTGATGAAATGCCTTGGAAATTGCTGAACATGTGTATTTCATCATGAAAAATCCAAAAATGTAAGCCACCTGTGATTTTGACCTCTCCATCTTGTGGTTTGCGTGCTGAGCGCGACGCATAGAACCCCAAAAACCTGTTTTGCAAGCTAAAAATTTTGAAACGACAAAATTATCTCCAAATTTGCCCAAAATTGGAGTGAAGACCCTCCATCATGTATTATACTCAACTAGTGAAGCCTCGGCCAAAACTCGAAGCGGATCAGGCCTTTTGCGTTGTTTTTGTGCTTTGCTCAAACGCCTTTTGAGGACCTTCATTCTCGCTTTGCAAACATGCATGCGAGCCCAATAGCGAGTCTTCATGTGGCGAAGCATGTCCTTGTCCCTGTTTGCCTTCGCCAACAACTTTTCCAAGTGAGTGTTCACCTAGATGAGCATTGATTCCCGATCAATAGGTGTCAAATCACCGGGTCTCCTACGATCCAATTCCCGGTCTTCCCGAATCTTGCGCAGCTCATAAAGTTCATGCTCATCCTCCAAATTGTTTGTTGCGTTGCTCTAAGTAGTTGATCACCCATTTAGCCATCTGCAATTTCTTTTTCAGCGACTCATTCTCGGCCCTTTGCTCTCTGATGATCTCTTTGAGCTCTGAATTGGGCGAACTAGCATCAACATCAATGATACTGGTGTCCTGAACTCCTGAAGGACCCTCATCAACCATGGGTCTCTTGCCCCTATCCTGACTCTGTACCTGTGCTGTAGATGGACGCGAGACCCCTTCCACATGATGTGGAGATAATACTCGCTCTGCTGATGGTGTCAACGAGACCCCTTCCATCCCGGGTGGAGATAGTACTCGTCGTGCAGCTGCAAATAAGGCCCTGGGGCCTTTCTGATATGTCACATATTTTCTGGAGCATCAACATGCTCAGTCTCATGAATGTCAAACTACTGTGAAGGCCCTCCCTCATCCTGGATGATCTCTGGAGGAGGCTGTAGCGCGGAAAAGAAATCACGGGAGATGAAATCCTCCCAAGTAATACCTTGCTGTGCCAACTGATGCATCACTATGATTTTGATCAATGCATAGTGATATATGCTCCTGTGCTGATGTGTCGGGGTCTTCCTCTATACTAAGGGTACCATCCTCTCTATGTTTCAGCACATGAAAAATGGAATGCTCATCATACGTACCTGTGTGAAATGCATCAACAAACATACATGGTATGCATAGAGACGTGAAAATCTACCCTCACAGCTAAAATACCGAATGATGAGTTTCATCAATGGTGCAAACTCATCTTTCAGGTATCTGAAAGGAAAGGCCACGCTCAAGTGTCTGATATATGTGGGCTTGACATATGGATCATAATAATATCTATCCAGCATCTGGCGTTTACTCCATTCCTCCCCCACATTTGGTATCCCGGTGGCCTGAGAAATAGTGTCGGGTGACAAAGTGAAATTCACTCCGGCAAGGTTCACATGACCATCTTGTAAGTTAAGGACAAATAGACGGACCAGTTCCCGATGATGCTGAGTTTGTGAGATCATTTCACAATATTGGTAACATGATTAGTGCCGAAAACAATCCATTGCAAGCGGGCAAGCTTGCAATTGAGCCAAAGAGGTAGGCTCCTCCCTAACATCATGTCCACTCTTGCCACCCCTGTGATACCTTTGTGGCACATTAGGCACATTAACCTCCGGTGTAGAGTCACTATCATAATCCTGCTCATATATTGACTTGGTCTCTGACATATTCTTTAACAACAAGGTGGCTGGAATATATATATTTGCTGATATAAAACTGTGTGCCAAAAGTTGACTGTTGACTTTTTGTCACTTTATCAAAATGCTGTAACCAAGGGGACATAAATGACGGGAATTGTTAGGAAAAGGGAAACATTAGGGAAATGGGAACAATGGAAATAAAATGAGGAAATTAGGGAAGGGACAAGGGGGATAGAAATGTTTTAGGGTTTTGAAATAAGGTAGGGATCATATGATTATAGGAGAAGGGAGAGTTTAAGGTTTTGAGAGAGGAAGATGTAGGGTTTGATGAGGGATGATTGGGAAAAATAGTTGGGGAATATAGGCAATGGGAAACAAGGGAAAAAGAAACCTTGGCAACAATAATTTTTTAAAACCCTACCGCAAACTTTGCGCTTGCATCCTTATAGCAATTTGATGAACATGGAGGGTTTTGTACACTTGGTTTTCATGACAAAGATATGCTAACTTCTTCATATACACCATCAAAAAACAAAATCAAGTCATGATTGCAGGCCTACCTGAGAATTTAGGCGTGAGGAGAGGTAATTTGAGTGATTTCTTGGTGAATTGCAGGCATAAACCCTATGCGCCGCGCGCTTTACCCAACGCGTCGCGCGCTCTGAGTGCGTCGCGCCTGTGTTAAATTACACAGCAAAAGATGGCTTGATGCGCTGCGCGCCTATGCTGATGCACCACGCGCCCTGGAGCTGACCCAAATACTCAAAAACTTGCAGAATCACCCTTGAATGATGCTCTTAGCTCTCAAAATGTGGAATGGCTTGCAAATGAGGAGAAATGACTTGATATAGCATCCATTTTAATTTTTGCTCTATGAAAACCCAGTTTTCTTATGTTTGGTTGTTGACACTTTTTCAAAATTAATAGGCTTTGACCTTTTGGTTTCCTTCATAAAATAGGTTGAAATGGTGATTTTCTCTGATAATTTTTTGCAGGGATACCTCTGATATGCTTCAGCAAAGGAGACCAGGGCTGCACTTGAACAATTGAAGAACTGAAAATTTTGACAATTTTTACAAAAAATGAGGTGGCGACTTGTCTTCAAAACAGAGTTTTGAAGAGAAGTCATTATTCAGCTGTACAATGGTGAGAATTATTGAAGTGAAGATCTATCTAAGACATCCCTCTGGCCTGCTGGTCTTCTAAGACTTTTCAAGACTAAATTAACTCAAACCCTAGACCTAGACCTAAAAATTTAAAATATGACTAAAAATGACTTGTGAAGCTTTATGAATTCTCCTGAACCAGCAGTGATATGCACGAGGGGAATGAATAACACATACCACTCCATCAGAGTTATGGCATGCCTAACGAAATGCAACTGATGAAAACTGGTGGGACACCTAAAACATGAAATGTGAAAAAGAGCTTTGATCTCTGATGGAGGGATAACTAGACCGACTCTAACAGGAGGTAAGAATATTACCTTATTATGATGGTTTAACTGACATCGATAAATTTTTGGATGTATTTGAAAGGGAAGTGCCAGAGAAGCATCACTTCCAAGCCTTGGACTTGGTGTTGCGCGCTATTCTTGCAAGATGGTGGGGTATGCATAAAGACAATTTTGATGGATGGTGCAAATATAGAAGAATGGAGAGGGTGTGGTTTGGTCACCCAAATGTGTGATTGATAGAGAAATGCGATGGGAGGAGTGATCCGCGTGATCACTTGGAAAAATGGACTGATGCTTATGGAGCAGAACCACAACCAGAGTGGGTGCATTTGTTCTGTCACACTTCGGACGTAATACCAATGAATTGGTACTTGTAGGTAGAGCTCCTCCATGGCACAGATGAATGGGATATTTTGAGACAAGGATTCTTGATGACATTCATCTTTGAAGATGGATTCAAGTGCATCGATGAAGCGTTGCAGGAGGTCAAGGCAGCGATCTTTAGAATCCCGTAGGATCCCTTGGATTTGATTCAACCAAATTGGACCACCCAGTTGCACCATGCACTAGAGTGCTACAATGTGACTACTGAAGAAGAAGAGGAGGATCCAAGGAACATTAATATCCTAGAGGTAGAAGGTAACCGTGAAGTTGAGGGTCCACAGATAGAGAATCCAGATATAACCGCGTCATTGAAACTAGACAAGTGAACATTGGAAAAGAGGTAGAGTCGAAATTTATGAATATATGGGACTACTAGGATGTTGCTACGGTAGATAAGGTCGTTGAATTTATCTGCGAGTATCGCGATTTGTTCCCTACAAATTTTTCAGACCTAAAGGGGATAATAGGTGAATTAGGAGTGATGAAGATAACTTTGAAACTAGACATGAAGCCTGTGAAGCAGAGGCCATATCACCTTAATCCTCAGTACAAGGAAAGGGTCTGCCTGGAGTTGGATAAAATGTTAGAAGTGGGTATTATTGAACCAATGGAGGATTCTGATTGGGTAAGTCCTATGGTAGTCCAAGAAAAGAAGCATAAGGATGAAATAAGGATCTATGTAGATCTCAGGAAACTGAATGACACTTGCATACATGATCCTTTTCCAACTTCGTTCACCGATGAGGTATTGGATAATTTTGGCGGACATGAAGTATATTCATTTACTAATGGGTTATCTGGATACCATCAGATAAAGATCGCGCCGGAAGAAAGGAGTAAGACTACCTTCACAACTAAGTGGAGATGATTTCAATATATGGTAATGCCTTTTGGACTTAAGAATGCACAAGAAATCTTTTCGCGCGTAGTCATTACGGTGTTCAAAGAGTTCATTCACAAGTTTTGGGAGGTATACTTCGATGATTGGATGGTGTTTGGACTGGTCAAATGCCATGTAGCTAGTCTACGCTTGATTCTGGATACATGCCGAAGGTATCAGATCGCGTTAAACTGGAAGAAGTATTATTTTGCGTCCCTTTTGGAATCTTGTTGGGTTTTTTTATTCAAATTGTACAGGTGTTCAAGTGTCATTCAGTGTGTTCGTCACTTCAATTTAGTTTCAACAGTGTTGGTTATGATCAGGTTTTTCAGGTAATGTTCGTAGTTTTCATGGCATTTAACGGAGATGGTTTAGCGCCTGGTTGTCGACTTGAGTTCATTGACAGTTCCCCAGGGTTTGGTCGATGACATGTGTTTTGTCGTTTAACAAACAGGATTGGTGTTGACATGGTTGTATCATCCATCACAGAGGTTTGATGTGTCGTCTGTGGCATAGGTTCATCATCTGGGTTGTCGTTGCAAAGATAGTCGGAGTCGACGATGTGCGTGGGTTTATTGTCAAATATGGGTTTATGTCACATTTTAATGAAAGATATAAAAAGGTTTTTTTTATTATTCTAGACCGAAAACCCTAAATTCAACATCTTAGTCCTAATGACTTAATCCTAAACCTATTCCTAAGATCAAAACTTATGCCTAAATGATAACCATGTCTACAAATACCCAAACCCTAATGCTATATTCAAAGTACATTGAAAAAATTATGTAAACCTAACCCGAAGCCTAAATTTATAACTCTCGGCCTTTGTAATAATGAAAAACATTGCAAATTAAACATAACATTGTCCAAACTTCCAACTAAACGACGTCGGAGGTCTTGACATGTGAACAGATATGTTTAACCACAGTTAGCACCACACAGATATGTATCAAACCATAACCACAAGTCGAAACTACGCCATGTGAACAGACTTCCAGAGGTTTCATTAACCACACTAGAGACTATAACTGCAACGGAGGATTGTGCCATGTGAACGGAGTTAGAATTGACCATTAGGGTTTTCGGGATTGCGGAGCAAACTGCAGCATATGACCGCAACAATGCCACCGTCACAGTAATTGTCAGTCAGTGGAATCACTGCCATACAAACCGCGAGTGAGGTCGACTGTTCACATGTGGTGTCACCCGCCTCCGCCTGGTTAGCTGCCAACTAACGGTTTCTGGATTTTATGAATTAAATTGGTTTTCAATTAATTCAACGACCTTAATAAACCCTAAGGTGTCCCCTGAGGTGGCTAAAATCAAACCAACTCAACCTTGAAGTCAACTCATTCATTCTAAATATGGATAGCAAGAATTTTCAATGTACTTACAGTCCTTTAAGAGGCAGTTTTTTCCATGGAGGAAAGGAGAGTGGTTTTAGTTTTCATATGCAGGTTCTGGAGGACATAGGTTGTTTTGTTTTTAGTGTTTCGGAAGCATCAGGAGTCAAACTTGGAAACCGTAAGTGGCATTGGAAAGCTGGTTCAGAGAGTTATCTGATGATAGAGGTTAGAATGGATTGTGTGCAAGTTCAGTCTATCTAATTCACTGTGTAATCGACTTCTTCCTTCTCATTCCTAATAAAACAGTCACCCAACTTGAAAGCGGACCCAGAGACGTAGTTCATCAGGGAAGAACTCCATAACAAATCTTGTTGTCTGGTATAGCTATGTTTTCACTGATTTCACTTATGTTTTGCATCTTAATTATGGTTTATCAGCTATCGTAAAGTGTTTTGTTCAAGCAGTTTTCCTTGATTTCCGTGCTTTCAGTTAACATTCAAACTCATTAATGGCTAATCAATTCTACATCAGTTTTCAATATATGGTCATTTCAGATCATATACTTTGGTATTAGAGTAGGTTATGTTTGTAGAATATTCCATTGAATGTTAACCAGGTTTAAGTTGCAATGAGGAGAAGGAATCCTTGAGCAGATCGATCTAGAGATTAGAAAGCGACGAGTCATTCAGAAATCAACCATGTCAAGACCTAATGCAGGTGAAAACGCTAAGACTAAGATGAGTGAAGAGAAGTTTCAAAAGGCATTCTTAAATATGCAGTAGATGTTGGGAGAATTGTACGAAGACAAGAAGTCGAGAGATGCAACTTCTTCTTCAAAGTCATTGAAGAAGGACAAAGGTAAAGGGAAGAATGATAAACCACCTTCACCTCCATCATCTCCATAATCCTCTTCTTCTTCTTCTTCTTCCAGTGTATAATCTGAAACAGAAGAGAAACCTAAGAAAAAATCTCTTTTGAAACTTGATGTTAAATTTGAGTTACCTGTTTATGATGGCGAAATGAATCCTAAAAAGCTAGATAACTGGATAAAGCAGTTAGAAGTGTATTGTCACATTCAGAACATTTCTAGAGATAAAACTAAAATTCAGTTAGCTACAGTTAGAATGAGAGGAAAAACTTTAATCTCTTGCGAAAGTAAAACTCATTTAGATGTAAAGCGTAAAGGAAAAGTCATCTCTTCATGGTCTAATTTTTTGAAAGCTCGTAGGAAACAATTCTATCCTTTAGGATACATGCAATAAGTTGTTATTGATTGGCAACATCTGAGGCAAGGTAAAGGGTAGAGCATTCAGGAGTTCAGGAAGAAATCATTGGCACTTGGTATTTCATTGGATACACGTGAAACTTTGTTGAAATACATCAGCATTTTACATTCATATTTGCAGCATACTTTATTGATGTCTAATCCTAATGATTTTGATGAGGTGTGTGTTTAGGCGCCATACATATTGAATCATGTGGCAGACCATTCAAGTTTTAATCTAAGTCATCCAAAGAGTTGGAAACCAAATATTCCAGTGACAGTAAGGGGAAGAACATTTTAAAGAGAAGGAAATCAATGATTGTTCAAAAGGAAAGACCTACTTGTTCTCGTTGCCAGAGAATCGGTCATGATGAATCAAAGTGCTAGAAACTTCATCCAGAACCTAAGCCCAAAAAGTTCCTTAAGGTAAAGGATGAAAATAAGGCCATTGCAGTAGTCCAACAAGATTTGGGTTTAGATTCAGGTGATGAAAGGAGGATAACCGCCATGGTTACAACAGGTAAAACTTCTGATATTGGTTCATGTTCGAAAACTAATGTATCTTCTTCAATCATAAATCCTCCACATGAGGATAAAAGAGTTGAACTCTTCCACATAAGGATAACTTCTAAGCATATAAAGATTGACACAATGTTTGACAGTGGGTCGCAAGCAAATTTAATATATGAACATATAGTTAATCAATTGGGATTGGAAACACATAATCATCTAAGACCATACCCATTAGGTTGGATTAATAAATCAACTCAGATACATGTCACAAAGCAGTGTCACTTAAAAATTTTCAATTACATATAAGTACATTGATGAAGTGGAGTTAGATGTGGTCCTAGTAGACATATGTGGAGTTGTCTTAGGAAGTCCTTATCCTTATGATAGAGATGCAGTGTTTTAAGAAGAGAACATAAATATCACCTAAAGAAAGAAGGGGTAGAATTTATTGTTAGGGCACATAAAGTCAAATCAAAATTGGATTTAATTGTTACAAATCAAGTTAAGTAGTTAATAAGTTCAAGTAAATATGTACTCATGTTTATTAAGGAACAACATAAGGATGATTGTTCAAGATGTGAGATTCAGTTTATAGATCAATTGGTCAAGGTGGTTAATTCTTTTCCAATAAATCTTATTCATGAACACGATAAGCAACATGAGATACATTTAATGTCCTATGAACATCTTCTTAAAGACAGAATGAATCTCAATTCATTCATTCAATTGAATTATAGAAACTATCATCATCAGCAGTGTATTGCAGGGAATGGTACATGTGAGTCTAATCAGAGACTTGTTTTAGATGGTATGTTTATTTTCAGTTTCAAGGGTGTAGGTCAGTGTTGGGGAAATTCAGTGTCGCATTTCTTTGGTATTGCATCATCATTTCATGCTTTAAAAAGTAATGAAGCCTCTTTTCAAGTGGAGAGGAAGTTTATAACTTTTCATGACAAAGCATTTTTGAAAGAAGATCTAAAGTTTCCTTATCATGATTTGAAAACTAATGCATTAAGTGAAAATGTTAGTCAATGGAGATATCAGTTAATAGGCGAAGAAGTAGTGATTCAAGTAAATCAACAATTACTTAGATACTTTCAAAATCAAACTAAGATGCAGCAATCTTTACATCACAGCTAGATGAGTTCTGTGCAGCAAGTTCACTTAGTAATTAGTCTACAGGAAAGTAAATCAAGTCAAGTAATTGATATGAAGTCAAAATCAAAGGAATCTTTGAACATTTCAGTTATTCCGAAAAGTAGATTGTTAATACCCATCAAATGTATTAAACAAAGTTCTATAAATATTGTTTTCAAAGATTTGTTTGAATCACTAACTCATGATTCTTCATGGAAAGAATTCAATTGCCATGTTGATAACAGGTTGTTTTCCCATCATCGCAAGTTGGTCATACTGCGGATGGAAGAAACGGGTCACCAAATCAAAAGGTATCATGGTCAGCATCATCAGGGTCATCACATGTATGTGATTGATCGCATGTATTGGTACATCATCAAGTCAAGACGGAAAGACAGGGAGTTCTACCCTCATCGACTAAATGTTTAATCAAACTTTTGTGGTCCAAAAGCTTTCAAGTGGAGAGGAATGATCCAGGAGGATCCATTGATTCAAATTGTACAGGTGTTCAAGTGTCGTTCAGTGTCATCATCGCTTTAGTTCAGTTTCAATAGTGTTGGTTATGATCAAGTTGTTCAGGTAATGTTTGTAGTTTTTCATGGGATTCAACGGAGATGGTTTAGTGTATGGTATTTGACTTGAGTTGATCGACAGTTCCCCAGGGTTTTGTCAACGACATGTGTTTTATCATTTGAAAAACAAGATTGGTGTTGACATGGTTGTATCTTCCATCACAGAGGTTTGATGTGTCGTCCGTGGCATAGGTTCATTGTTCGGGTTGTCGTTGCAAAGATAGTCAAAGTCGATGATGTGTGTGGGTTTATCGTCGCATATGGGTTTATGTCACATTGTGCTGAAAGATGTAAAAGGGGTTTTTTTATTCTAGACCGAAAACCCTAAATTCAACATCTCAGTCCTAATGACTTAATCCTAAACCTATTCCTGAGATCAAAACCTATGCCTAGATCCTAACCATGTTCTACAAATACCTAAACCCTAATGTTATATTCAAAATAAATTGAAAAAATTATGTAAACCTAACCCTAAGCCTAAATTTATAACTCTCAGCCTTTGTAATAATGAAAATAATTACAAATTAAACATAATACTGTCCAAACCACCAACTAAACCACGTCAGAGGTCTCAACATGTGAACAGATATGTTTAACCGCGTTAGCATCGCGCAGATATGTATCAAACCGTAACTGCAAGTCGAAACTATACCATGTGAACAAACTGTCAGAGGTTTCATTAACCGCAGCGGAGACTGTAACTGCAATGGAGGACTGTGCCATGTGAAAAGGGTTGGAATTGACCGTCGAGGTTTTTGGGACTGTAGAGCAAACCGCAGCATATGACCGCAACACCTCCACTGTCATAGTAACCATCAGTCAGTGGAACCATTGCCATACAAACCGTGGGTTAGGTCGACTGTTCACATGTGGTGTCACCCGCTTCTGCCCGGTTAGCTGCCAGCTAACGGTTTTAGGCTATATTAAAGTCAGTTTTGGGTTTTTATGAATTAAATTGGTTTTCAATTAATTCAAGGACCTAAATAAACCCTAAGGTGTCCCCTGAGGTGGCTAAAATCAAACCAATTCAACCTTCAAGTCAGCTCATTCATTCTAAAGATGGACAATAGGAGGTTTAATGTACTTATAGTCCTTTAAGAGGCAGTTTCGCCCATGGAGGAAAGGAGAGTGGTTTTCGTTTTTGTATGTAGGTTCTGGAGGACATAGGCTGTTTTGTTTTTAGTGTTTCAGGAGCATCAGGAGTTGGATTTGGAAACTGTAAGCGGTGTTGGAAAGCTGGTTCATAGAGATATCTGATGACAGAGGTTAGAATTTCCTGTGTGCAAGTTCAATCTGTCTAATTCACTGTGTAATCGACTTCTTCCTTCTCATTCCTAATAAAACGGTCGCCCATATTAAAAGCAGACCTGGAGATGTAGTCCATCAGGGATGAACTCCGTAACAAATCTTGTTGTCTGGTATCGTTGTGTTTTCACTAATTTCACTTCTATTTTGAAACTTAATTATGGTTTATCAGTTGTCGTAAAGTGTTCTGTTCAAGCAATTTTCCTCGATTTTTGTGCTTTCAGTTAACATTCAAACTCATTAATGGCTAATCAATTCTACATTAGTTTTTAGTATATGGTCATTTCATATGACATGTAGTGTGCAAAAAAGGATTAATGGTGGATGCAGCTAAGATCACGGTTATAATCAATTTGGAGGCACCAAGGAATGTTAAACAGCTACATGCAACACTGGGTCATACTGGTTACTATCAAAATTTCTTCAAGGGTTATGCTCAGATTACCACGCCAATGGAAAAACTATTGAAGAAAGACGCTACATTTTGTTGGAATGAGGAATGTCAGCAGAGCCTAGATATGTTAAAGGAGAAGATGGTCGTCGCGTCGATCCTAGTCTTCCTAGATTGGAAGAAATAATTTCATGTGCATGTGGATGTGTCATGTATTGTGCTTGGAGCAGTACTAACACAGACCGTGAAGGAGAACTCGATCATCGGATAGAATTTGCAAGCAGGAATATGTTGAAGGTTGAAAAGAACTATTCGATGACGGAGTGCGAAGGGTTGACTATGGTGTACGTGCTCCAAAATTTCAGGCATTACTTGCTAGGCGAACACTTTAAGATGTACACAGACCATTCTGCATTAAAGTACCTAGTCAACAAGCCTGTGTTGGTGGGGGGGGGAATATGCAGATGGTTGCTGTTGTTTCAAGAGTATGATTTCAAAGTCATTTTGAAGCCAGGGAGATTGAATGTTGGACCAGATCATCTATCGCACATTGAAACCGGAGAGGAGCCTACCAACTTAGAGGAAGGACTACTTGACGAGCAGCGCTTTGTGGTGAGCATGGTAGACAATCATTTTACAGACATCATCCACTTCCTGACTATGGGAACGACTCGAGAGGGGTACACTATTCAACAGAAGAAGGAACTAGTGGTGTGCGTAGCAGACTCCTCTGTTATTGCAGGTCACTTGTATAAGATGGGATCAAACAAGATACTACGACTCTATGTGCTTGATTTTGAATGAAGCAGTATCCTAGATGAAGCTCATGGAGGCATTGGAGGAGGTCATTATGCAGGAAAAACAACAACACAGAATATTTTATGCGTTGGGTTGTGGTGGCCAACTTTACATAAGGATTCCAAAGCATATTGTAGGGCGTGCAATTCATGTCAGAGGACGGGCAGGCCATCACGGAGGGATGAGCTGCCTTTGAATCCGCAAGTATCATTACATCCATTTGAGAAATGGGCGATCGATTTTGTAGGACCAATTTAGCCTCCAGGAAAGAAGACGGGTGCACGGTATATAATCACCACGACTGAGTATTTGACCAGATGGGCAAAGACACAGCCTGTAAAGAATTGTGAAGGGGCAATAGCAGCGAAGTTCCTATTTGAATATGTGCTAACCAGGCTCTTTTTCCCGAAGATTTTGATGAGTGATTACGGTATGCACTTCCTTAACGAAACAATCAGTGCGCTAACAGAAGAATTCCAAGTGTATCATCAAAAGAGCACACCATACAATCCTCAGGCTAATGGGATGGTGGAAGCGTTTAATAAGATATTGGGGAATACATTGACAAAGGTTTGCAATGTGCAACAAAATGATTGTGACGTGCGCGTACCAGTAGTGTTATGGGCTTATAGAACTACTTGTAATAAGCTAACTTGACAGACACCGTTTAGGCTAGTCTACGATGTAGAAGTTGTGATGACAATTGAATACATTGTACCTAGTCTATGCATAGTGGCGTTCACAGGAATGGCGGACCGCGAAGGCTTAAAAGAGAGGCTCGTGTAGCTGACAGAGCTGGAGGAAGATAGATTATTGGTTGGATTCCATCAACAAGTTCATAAGGAGCATGAAAAGGCATGGCACAATCGACACATCAAACTGTGCACCTTCAAGATAAATGATTTAGATTTATTATATGAAAATAAGTCTGATAAATTTCCAGGAAAATTTCAGATGTATTGGCTAGGGCCATTTGTGGTCAAGGAGATTACCAATGGTGGAGCAGTTCAATTTGTGAAATTGAATGGAGATCCATTTCCCAGAAAGGTAAATGGAAGTCAGTTGAATCCATACAGCAGGGATCCAGCTAGATGACTATATGACGGTAGCATAGCCTTAGCGCTCTAGGCAGCTGCAAGGAGGAGCGGGACTATAAACTACACTTCTCGGGTTGTAGATTTGCGTGATGAGGGGTCTGTGTGGAACAGGAGAGTGTCACAGTATCAGCAAAAGCGCGAAGGGAGCTGTGCTACAGATGGAGAGACCGCATAGCGTAGCTAGAGAGTGACTGTTACTGTCACTGTTCATGATTCGACTACCAGAAGATGGTTAAATGGAGCAGGCGGCTAGAATTTAAGGCATTTAAGGTTGAAATCAAGTGTGGAATATTTGGAAATCTACCACCAATCTCGCATTTATGAACAGATTTTGTGGGGAACGGTCGAATTGGAATTTGATTTTGCCAATAAATTATAGATGGTCCTCCAGCGAGAAATTCTTTGCATTCTGAGAATTTATGAGTTGTGTTGTCTATTGTGTGAGCTCTTTGTGAATTTGCTTACAAGCCCCATGTCTGAGCAGTATTTCAAGTCCGATCAAAACCTCATTAATAGCGTCATGTCTGCACCAGATGAGACCGCTAGTACTGGGGGCATTTTCGCCTCTAAGGGAGCTGCACCTGAGGTTGTGAGCATGGAGGTTCCCACAGCAGTGCCTAAGGCGCCGAGGTCTCCTAGGCCGAAGCCTACGCCACTAAGAGAGGTTTCCAAGCCACAGAAAGATAAACAGAAGAAGACGTTGCTGGTGCGCGAGTCACCAAGTAAACATGAAGCTACATAAGTGCAGCGGAAAGAAAAGCCAACCATGCAAGAGAAAGGCAAAGTGGTAGACTTGGAGGCTAACGAGGGCACAGAAGACATAGATGTTGAGGGGGTAGACCCCATTTCGAAGCCGTCAAAGTACATCCCTCCACACCAAGGCAAGGTGAAGGTCCCAAAGGTCCTAGATGAGGGACAATTCCTCTTGAACACACCCCTGCTACCAAAAAAAATCACTTTTGAAGGTCGGTGCTTGGTGCACGTTCCACATCTAAAACTTGAATATTATGATTTAGGAGATGTTGAGCGGTTCCCCACCTGGCTATTGATACCTTCATGAAGCGAGTATTCTACAAGGAGTCTGGTGTCACCATGCTGGAGCTGGTGGAATGGATTCGCAGGGTAAACAAGACAGGGTTGTTGAACCTCCTATGGGTGCCTCACTACCACCGCACCCCCATAAACTTGAAAATCATTAAGTAGTTGATGTGCCTTGTGTATGACAGGTGCTTATGGTTGAGTGAGCCAATACCAGTCATTGATATGTTGATCCATAGGATCACATTACTCCCTCACTCTAGAGTGAATTCTGCAAAGGCATTTCGCATAAAGTTGGGCGAGTGTGACCTCACCGAGAAGATGAAGGACAAGTTCAAACTTGTTAAGAAAGCGCGTGAGTATTTAATCTCTAGTATTACTAACCCTGTGGTGAAGGTGGCCACCCAAATTTTGGCTGGCAAAATGATGAGAAAGTGTCGCGCGTATGAAGTGTTGGCACCAATCATTTCATTAGCGTCTCAATGCATGGAGGGCATACAATTTAATTGGGTCCGCTACTTGTGCAACGAGTTCCTTGCGAAATGCAGAGAGGCACAGAACCAAAGTAAAAATTTCCATTACTCATAGCTATTACTGTCAATTGTGCTGGTTTCATGGGAGTTGTCGGATGACAACCACTTTCCTCCGATTCAAATAGATTTACCAAAAGAAGCAAATTTTGCTTCACTATTGGCCACAAAGGACGTTGCACGGGTTCAAGAAAGTAAAGTTTTCTGGGTATTGATGGAGATGAGCATTCATATGGCCATTAACCAAAAGCCATGGCTGTCACCAACCATTTTTGAGTAGCTATCTAGCTATGTGAAGTTCAAGGCGAACTTCCACCATGTTTACATCCGAGCACTAAAGGATCCAGATCAGAAGTGGTATGATCTTCCCTACTTAGCTATAGATGATGCCATTGTAAAAGTCCTTAAGCGATGGCCAACATATTGGCACACACCATCAGATTTGGCCGTCGGGACTAGCAAGTCTACGGAGAAGCAGAAAAAGGAAGTGGCCTGACTGAAGGTTCAGTAGTTGGCAGAAAAGAGGAAGAAGGAGACTGAGTAGAAGGCTCGCGCAAAAGCCGAGTGTGCCACAAAGGAACAACCAGAGCAGGAAGAGAATAGCTCTGACAGAAGTCAACAATATCTTTCACCCCAAACGAAGGACGAAAAATAGTTAGAACAAGGTGGTGGAGATCTGAAGAGCACTCCTTTTCACGTAGAGTGACATAGGGAATAGGAAAAGGAGGTACAACGAAAGAAGACCAAAGCCTCCAAATCATCACTAGATCCAATCACCTTGACGGAGGGTGACTTGGATGATATTGCTGACAAGGTAAGGGACATGACGGCATAACTACTGCAACAGTTTGAGTATTATCAGAAGCAAGCAAAAATTGCCATACAGACAGTTTTGCGCGGGGTGCAGATCCAAACAACTAGACTGAAGGCAGGTGCAGGACAAAGCAGCGCGGCGTCAACCAGTTTTGCATCGGGGATCACTCAACTAGCGTTGTTGGTTCAATCCTTGGATCTTTGAGAATTCGCACTGCCGGATGGAGCTTCGCGCACGGAGGTGGAAGTTGACAAGGCTACTAGTAGCGCCTTGAGGAATGTTGGCCTCAACATGGCCGCACTCCCTAGTGAATTCCTTCACACACTATAAGCAGGTGTGATTGCAGAGCTTCAGGCCTGAGAGCAGTGTGCACTAAGCATGATCAACGAGTAGAAGGTAAACAAAAAATAGATATTCGTTGAGAAGGCAGTCGTGTTAGAAACATAGAAGAAGGTTTAAGAGAAGAATGAGAGAACTGCAGTCATGGTAGTCGAAGCATGCAAAACCATTCCGGAACTGCATATCCTAGAAGAAGCACCAATGGACACCAAGATTAGGAAATTGGTTGCAGGTGTGCGCAATGCAAGGAAAAATATGGCCAAGGTTCAATTTGAATTGAACCTTAAAATCACAGATCTTGAGTTGAAGTCACAACCTTCAACTCCCCTAGAGGTCCGAGCACAGCGTGAAGCTGCTGTGAAGTATGCAGTTGCAACAGTAGATGTCGCAGAGGCAGATTGCACCATGCTCTTTGAGCATTCTATGGAGGTCATTACGACTCTGCAGGAGGATCCTAACCTGCAGAGGCTGAACACATAGGCCTGGGAATTGCAGCAGCAATATGATGAAGCAAGAGCGACGATGCACATCGTTGCTATATCAAAATGATTGGCTAAGTTGCATGAGGAAAAGTAGTTGCTCGAATAAGTGAAGGAAGCGTAACACAAAGAGGCAGTCCTCAAGGCCAGATTGGGGCCTTCGCTAGATGAGGCATATGTTATCTATGTCACCATTGAAGAGAATTTGGCAGGCCTACAGAGGACATAGTAGAAGGTCAAGGAAGACAGTGTAGGACCAACAACTGAGCAAGTGGTCAAGAAAAACAAGCAGGCAGCCATGTAGAGCGCGACTGAGGTAGTAGTAGCGCAAGTCAAGCTGGGAGGTCTCCGCAATAAGATCTCCACACCAGTAGAGTGACTCGAGGGTGAGTCACGATATTTGTGTTGGGGGCTTGTTGGGACAGGGTCCCCTACGGTCAATTTTGGAGCAAAAGCCCAAGTTTTGGGGAAGAAAGCCCAAGTTTTGTTATGTACAGTGTAAAGTCTCCGCAAGTTATGGTCGCGGAGTGCATCGATAGTAAGTGCCAAAAAGGGATTTTCCCTTCTTTTATGTAAGTTGTGTCAGCTTGTATAGACCTACCCATGGTCCACGGACCATGGGAGTGTATAAAAAAGAGAGTCTTAAAGAGTCTAAGGTAGTTTATAGATGATAATTGATGTTGATGAATGTAACGGGTCATTAGAAGTGAAGAGCGAAGAGTCTTAGAGTATAAGAGAGGCTTTGCAGCTGTGTGCAAGGAGGCCTAGAGTAGAGTCTAAAACTGAGTGCATAAGGTAGTCTCAAGTCTGTAAGCAGAACTAAAGAATTAATAAAGAGATTATTCTGGAAATATATGTGTTTTTTCCATTTACTTATATTATGAATGATTGTGTTTATGTTATGATAAATGATGGGTTTATGATTTAATATTGTATTGATGTGCGATTCTGCATATTTTACATTGTTATAAGAATGCAAGTAATAATATCCATTTACGTGAAGAATATCTTAATGCATGGTGAAGTTAGCAGAAACTTAAGTCGATATGGGTAAATATAGAAGTAGGAGTGATTAAAAAGGCGTGTAAGTGATTGATTCACTTGGTTAGGGTCCGCGAAAGACAGTCATAGATCCTCGCGAAGGTCTAGAGGTTGGTAAGAGGAATTTATATCGACAAGCCTCAAGGGCTTATAGATCTACGTGAAGGCAGGTTTAGGGCATAGAATGACATCATAATCATCTGTGGGTCCAGAAACTTGGTTTTAGCATCCCCCAATACTGCTTCAGGTGAAACTTTAGTCTGCACTCCATGGGTTGATGCCGAAAGGGCCAATAGTGTAGGGATTTGTTTGGAAAACTTAACTCTAAAACTGGGTCAGGTCCCACTAAGCCAATAAGGGTCAATGGTCTATGTGAATGATCATTTCCTTCTCTAGAATGTAATGCTTCCATTGATGACAAGCCCGCAAAATTGAATACATTTCTTCATCATAAGCGGGATACTTTCGGACTGTGTCTGAAAGTGTCTCACTAGGGTAAGCCACTAGATGCCCCACTGATTAAGAACTACACAAATAGCATAGTCAGAGGCATCTATCTCAATCTCAAATGGTTGTTGCAGCTCTGGTAATGTGAGCACTGGTGTAGAGCAGAGGTGATTCTTCAACTCATAAAATGCCTTCTGTTGGGTTTCGTACCAAAAGAACTTTGCTTTCAATCTTCTCTTCATGACTTGACGTAAAGGGTAAGTGATATGAGAGAACCCCAACACGAACCTACAGTAGAAATTGGCAAGACCTAGAAAGCTGCGGAGCTTTGTTAGAGTGGTTGGGGCTGGCCAATCCCAAATGACTTGTATCTTGGCTCAATCCACCTGCACGCCCTGCTCATCAATGATATACCCTATATATTGAACTTGGGTCATGCGAAAAGCGAATTTATCCAAATTGGCACACAGTTTTTCTTGTTGCGAGGTTTGGAGGACCTATCGAATATGGTGGAGGTTCTCTTCCCAACTCTTGTTGAAGATCAAGATGTCATCTAGATACACCACCATGAATGTATTGGTGAAGGGTCACAAGATGTCATCCATCAATCTCATGAAGGTTGTGGGGGCATTTGTTAACCCAAAAGGCATGACCAAATATTCAAAAAGGCCCTCCTTGGATTTTAAGGAAGTCTTCCACACATCAGAGGGTTCAATAGGCACCTGGTGATAAACGGACTTCAAATCGATCCTGCTGAAATATTAGCCCCCCTTGAGCTAGTCCAGAAGGTCATCAATCTGTGGGATTGGGTACCTATCTGTACAATGATCTTGTTTAGTGTCTGATAATCAATACAGAGTCTCCAGGTCACATCCTTCTTCTATACCAATACAATCGAGCTCCCATAGGATGATGAGCTTAGCCTAATGTGCCCTTTCTGTAACAACTCATGAATCTACCTCTTAATCTCATCATTCTCTAGAATAGAGAATCGACAGATCAATCCATTGGGTAGAGGCACGCTCGAGGTCAGATCGATGGAGTGCTTGACCTGACACTATAGAGGCACCCTCATAGGTGAGGAGAAAATGTCCCTATACTCCTCTATGACCTTGTCCATCTATTGTTGTTGTGTGGAGGAGCCATGTTTAGAAGTCATGGCCACAATATTCTTCTTGCTTTGAGGGAGAATCATAAGGAATTTTTTTTCCTAGTATGTGAAATGATCTTACTGCATTTCTTTGCAATGATCAAAGAGATGGTTGTAGGTGGGGCTACCTCCGGTATCCTGTACAACTTATTACCCAAAGTAATAATCACAAAGTGAGGTCTAGACTCATATACAACATGTTTCTTCCACATGTATGGTTCTCATAATAATACATCACAAACTTCAAGAGGGGAAACATCACACGGTACCTCATCCATGAAGGGCTTAATGTTGTAAGGAAGGCGACACTATTGGCTGAGGTAGAGATCTCGTCCTTGGTGAAGCCACCCGATGTTGTACACCTACAGATGTGTTGTAGTCTCTAGACCTAGTCACTTCACAAACTCTAGTGAAATGAGTCTTTTTGGCTCCCACTATCGATAATGAATTGCAACAGAGAACCCTTCACCCACATCTATGAGTGAAAGAGGTGTTCCCCTTCCTCTGTATCTTCAGGCCATTCTTCAAGATCTTGGTGGTGGCTATGGTAGCACTGTGCTCTGCATCAATGATCTGCTTATCTTTTTCATTCCCCTTGTTGGGTTCTGACTTTGAGTTGGAACATCCGACTAATTCAGAAGCCTTAATCTTGGCCACCTGTGACTGCTTGGTCCGACACTCACTAGTGTTGTGAGTGGAGCTATTATGGAACTCATGCCATTTTCTCATGTCCTTATTTGTCTTCATGGTGTTGTTCTTTTCTTGTGGCTTTAGTGGGTTGTCCTGGGTCACCTTTCCTTGGATTTTTCCTTTGTTCTATGGTTTGGGGGCACCTTTCCCTTGCTTCGGATTTGCAGATACGAAATCTCGCTTCTTCTATTTGAAATTCTACTCAATCTTAACAACGTATCGGTATGCCATGCCAAGTGAGGAGATGTCTAGGAACTCCATCTCTTCCTGGATATACCTATGTATGAAATTGCGGTACTTGAATGCCAAGTGTCGCTCAGAATCCTTGATATCAAACTTCGTGTGAAGGGTATGAAAAAAATTGGTAAACTTCGGCACATCTTGTTACCTTCCCTACCGCGGCATGGTCCACTTTATGTATTTATCCTCATAGCTCCTGATAGGGTAGTACTACTCCTTGCTTGCATCCCAGAACAAATTCCAAGTGGATGTGTTTGAAAATAGTGAGGGAGTACTTTCGTCCTTCTTCTCACAGTAGGCTTCCCACCAGTCCTTGATGTGGGGGGTGGCTTTGAGAAGTGCAAAAGAAATATTTTCCTAGCTGGAAAAATCATGAACAGGAAAATATCCTTCCAGCAGATTTAACCATTTATCTACAACATCTGCATCTATTTGACCTTCAAATATGGGGATGTCAAAGTCAACTTGTAGCTTAAAAGGTGTGGTGCTTCCAAAGTAAGTGCTCGAAGGAGATGTACCACATTTGGGTAGCCGCTGAAGGATCTAGGAAAATTTGTCCATCATTGAGCCGAACTTATGTAGGAACACAAAAAAATATAGAAATACCCATATACACAATGATGCAGCAGAAATAAAACTTCATTTCATTAATATCAAAGAAGTAAAATATGCTTACATACAGAAATAAAAATAAACTAGCTCGGGTGATGGTAGCTTATCTTTGAGAAGAGATGTGGCAACTACATGCCTTTGAACTATGTTACAATGAGGCTCAAAGGCCTATTTATTGTTGAGAAACAATGGAAAACCCTAAACATCTAAATACCTAACCCTAGGAGATGAAGCGCCAAAACTATTGGCCCTGTTTGGGTAAATTGGTACATCAACTTCCTGGGGTCGTAACTTTGGAATACGATCACTATTTGGCTATCATAATACCTCGTTTCTAAGATCTTGAAGAGAACCCCAAAAAAAAACTAGCAAGCTAGTTTGGAACTCTCTTAATCTCTGTATTTTCCCTAAAAAAATTGTTTAGGGCCTCAAAACAGCTCCGGAAGTTCACGACCCGAAAAACTGCAAAAAATAGTAAATTGTGCTACAATTAAGGAAGCTAAAAATCTGAAAGAGACAATGTTTGGGGTCCAAGTGGAATAGGCGGGTGCCCACCAATATCCACCTAGATTAGTCCTCCCGACTTAAGAATCATTGGTCCTCATTGTGTTGAGTGCCTCCATGAGATGGGGAAACTTCTATTGAACTTGGTCCCTGGTGAGCCACTTGCCTTGGTGCAGGAGTTGGCCAGCTTTGACAACTCGATATAGTTGGATCATTTGCTGGTGAGTGTTCTTGATTTGTGTGTCCATGATCCAATTAGTTGTGACATGTTCCATGCAATCTGGGTTTAACTCTGTTGGTGTGAGTTGTTCTGCAATGTCTGATGTGTCCAGTAATGGTGGAAAGTATGGTTGAAGGTGTTCCACAATGAACACTGGGTGCAGGAAAAGGAATGGTGGTATGTTGAGCTAGAAAGCATTGTCCCTTATAGCTTTAGTGATGGTGTAAGGCCCATATTAGAGCGGGCAAAGTTTGCGGTGGGACCCAGCGAGGCGCTCCTTTTCCAAATGTAACCAAACTTTATTTCCCACCTGGAACTTGTGTGGCACCCGATGTTGATCATGACACTGTGTGTACTTAGCATTGGCTCTGTCCAATATGTCAAGGACTTGTTGGCAGATGTGGTGAATGCGCTCAATGAAGATGTTATCCATGTCAGCTTCAAAATGGACATGAGTTGAATCTGCCTGAGTAGTTGTAAATGGGATGGCCATATCAATGGGACATAATGGCTGGAATCCCAACCCCACCTGAAAGGGGTTGTGGCCAGTTGAGCTATCGAGATCTATGTGCGCTTAGTGAGCTTGGTATCCAACATTGACCATAGACTTAACCAAAATGTACGTAGGAACCTGCTATCCCGATCTAAGACAATGGATTGTGGGATCCCAAAATTTACCCACACTCGTTCAAAGAAGAGATTAGCATTGGGTTTTGTTGTGATACTCTTCTTGCAGGCCGCTAGAATGGCCATCTTAGAGAATATGTTGACAACCATGAAAACGCAGTCATTGCCATGATTAGTAGAAGGAACGCCCGACATGTAATCCATGGAGATGGATTCCCAAGGTTGACTAGGAGTAGCTAAAGGAGTATATAGGCCTTTCTTCTTGATGGTTGGTTTGCAATGGCACAGGCAGTGTAGGATCTGATGTAGTTCCCAACATCCAGTCGAAGGTTCGGCCAATAAAAATACTTTTATAGTAATGCCATTGTTTTCTCTACCCTGAAATGTCTAATGACCCAACTGTAGTGCGCCTCCCAAATCATCTTAGCACACTCGCTTGAAGGAACCCATATGTGTCTGAGGTGGCATAATAATGCATCTTGGAGGTGAAATTTTGGAACTTTCTTACTTTCAGGAGTGTTTGGTATGTGTTATCGAATTATGGATTGCTCTTGTAAAGATGCGTCCATCCCATGGTCTCGTACCCACAAGAGTCGAGCACAGTGATCAGTGCAATGACTGGTGGTCGGCTGAGGCAATCTGCAACATTTTTAGTGCTTCCCTTTTTGTACTTGTTAGTGTTGGTCTTGAGCCCTCCATCGGTGATCAAAAGCTCTTTGCATGTGCATAGGTAGGTGTCTCATCACTGTCAGTTTTGCATCCTGTTAGGCATGCCATAAAACTGATGGAGGAGCTGGTCCTTGTTCCCTTCTCGGCTTTGCTGGATCAGGTCATATCAGTTAATGAGCTTGTGTCACATTTGTTTTGCTTTGTCTTGAAATCCAAAGTCTTAGGTCTAGGGTTTCGGTCAAAAGTCTTTGCAATGTCATGAGTCAAAGGTCTAATAGTCCCCAGCAAGCCGGAAGGAGGTATGTAAATATGTTCCATCGATATTTTTCATCAGGTACAGCTCATTTATACCTTGGATTTAAAAACCCTGTTTTTAAACCCAAGGTCATGTGAAATTTGCAAAATTAAGGAAAATTTTCAAAATTCTTCAAAATGCCAGCAATAACCCTGGTTTCCTCGCCAGAGTCCATCAGATAGTCAACCTACAAAAAGAACGGAGTTAAAGCACTCAAAAGATCAAATTCAGGACAAAGTGGAACTCAAAACAGTGTTAAAGTGAATGTCAAAGCAAAAACATTAGAAAGTGGGTTTGGTAAGTTAATTTTTTCAAATTTGGGCCTATAAAGAGTAATTTTTCTCTAAACATGCCTCATTATGCATTTGAGAGTTTGCAAAGACAAGTGAGAGGTCAAAGGAGGTGATTTGCAGCACGTTGAAGTCATTTTCAGGGGGCGTGACCACTCAAGCTAGGTGCGCGACCAGTTGGGCGGGGCGTGACCACTCAGCAACCCCTCTGCAGTGCAGTTTTCTCAAGGGGCGCGACCACTCATGCAGGGCGGGACCACTACCACTCAGAGCAGGGGCGCGACCACTCAAACTGTTTTTTACAGAACCACTCCAAATCGACCAAATCGCCCTCTTGCTCGCTAAATTGATCGAGGTAGGCATTCAATTCATGAATGATGATAATGGATGGTGAAAATAATGATGTGTGTCATGGTTTTATCATTTAAAATTGCAAGTGAATGGATTAATATGGTTGTTGCTAATGTTTGTAAAATGCTAGGGTTTTGTGACTGTTTCAAGTGTTTATTGTCCCATTGATCCCTTCCTTTTTCCCATTCTTTCATTAATAATCATGTTTACATCTCTGTCCTATTTCATTTGCACATAAATGTTGCCCTTCCCCCATCCCTAAGTTATAAACCCTACCCCTCTCACAAGCACTCAAACCCTAATTCCCTCTACCATACACATGCCAAAAACTAAAACAAAAAGAAAAGATACATTGTAAAGACTGAAGAGAGTCATGTAAATTTAATGTGTTGTATATTTAAAAGCATGTACAAACCTCTATATATCCTTGACACCCCCTTATACATGAAACACTTTCCCTTCATGTGAAAATGATGAGTATGTACTCCTTAATGTGCATGTAACCCTTAAAGAACAAAAAGAGCAGAATCTGCCTTATAACACACATGAACTCCTCAGTGAATTTGGTGTATGGTGTCCCTATGTCCCTCTTGATTCATGTATGCCCCTTCCATGTTCATTATCATACATGTTTTGTCCCATATGAGATGTTCTTGGCGAATGATTTCCCAATGTTAAAATTGTTCCTATATGCATGACAATGTGTAAAGTTTCCCTTGAAAATTCCCTGTTATTATCATATATTCCCATTCCTTGTTAAGAATTTCCCTCCCCTAACATTCCCTTCATGTTTTTTCCCCTTGAAACAGCATAGAGTTCAGTACTTTTGCAGGCAGAGGCAACAGTCCAATTTATCCTTCAGTTTGCCCATCCTGCTCCAAAACCATGTCAACCACTGAATCCTATGAGCAAGGTGATGACCAGTCTTCTTCAACAAAGGTTGAGGTACAGTGGAGGCCTCATAGGGGGGGCAAAGG
>APFE031513418.1:88025-129149 GCA_000404065.3 Pinus taeda
CTCCTAGGAAGCTGAGCTCGACCCCTAGAGGTGGGGAAAGGAGTTAGATCTTCTATATTATGCCTTCTCTTACTCATTTTCAGGGTTGGACTCTTGAGGGAGAAGCTCCTATTGTATATTTCACTTGTATCTCTGCAATTTGAGGAAAAGGAAGACCAGGGTTTTGCAGACATCATTGGGATTCTTGTGGACTCTTGTGTTGATGGTGTGTTCTCTTATTGTAATTGTAAGTGTGTTTATGTGTTCCATCTCTTTCTTTTCTGCAGCTTATTAAACGAAAGAAGTGATAAAGTTTGAATTCATGCATGCCATGCTCAGCTTTCAATTTTGTTTAATATTTATGTTTTCTACTGTCTAGAGAGGATTCAAATTCATTGTTTGCCCTCTTTAGCCTCTCTTCTTTTCTCCTTGATCATTCATCTCAGCTAAAGGCATTAGCACAAACTCCTACCTTGCCCCAAAGACCCACCTGCAAAAACTGAGCTCAATCCCCGCACCCTGAATTGCACTCCCTCCAATTGCCACCAAAACACCCCAAAAAACCCCTAAATCAACTTTCAAATCAGTTTACTAGCCTAATATATGTGTTACCTTGATTGGTCATCTCTTCCCATTGAAAACTTAACGAGATTGACCGGAGAGAGCCTTCTCATACCCCGTAGGGCTAGCTACGAGGTGAAATGGTTTGATGTAGCCTTGAGATTTGTCTATCTCAGCCTAGGTGAAATTTCAAGTGCTAACAGTACTTAATGTTCAAATGGAACTATTGCGGGTCTGTGGACCATTTCTAATGGTGATTGTTCTAAAACTTCCCTTGTGTTTGTGTGAACTACAGGGGTCCGTGGTTTGTTTGGATGATTGTTTCCTTCCCTAGAATACAATTCTTCCATTGTCGTGAGGCCTACACAATGGAATACATCTATTTTTCATAGGTGGGAAACTTTTAGACTATGCTTGAAAGTGTCTCACTATGATATGCCACTAGATGCCCCTGCTGAGTAAGAACCACACCAATAGAATATTCGGAGTCATTTATCTCTATCTCAAATGGTTGTTGTAGGTTTGGCAATGTGAGCATTGGTGCAGAGAAGAGGCGATGCTTCAACTTAGCAGACGCCTTCTATTGGGATTCAGATAAAAAAGAACTTTTCTTTCACTCTACCCTTGGTGACTTGAATTAAAGGCCAAGTGATATGATAGAACCCCAACACGAACCTGCGATAGAAATTGGCAAGACTGAGAAAGCTACGGAGCTCTGTTAGAGTGGTTGGGGTTGGCCATCCCTGAATGACTTGTATCTTGGATGGGTCCACATTCACACCCTGCTCATCAATGATGTACCTCAGATATTGAACCTGGGTCATGCCAAAGTGCATTTCTCCAAATTGGCACACAACTTGTGTTGTCGCAGGGTTTGAAGGACCTGTCGAATATGGTGGAGGTGCTCTTCCCAACTCTAGTTGAAGATCAACGTGTCATCTAAATACACCACAATGAATGCATTGGTGAAGGGTCACAACATGTCATCCATCAATCTCATGAAGGTTGTGGGGGTATTCGTCAACCCGAAAGGCATGACCAACAATTCGAAAAGGCCCTCGGATTTGAAGGCAGCCCACCATACATCGAAGGGTTCGATGGGCATCTAGTGATAACCAGACTTTAAGTCAATGTTGCTAAAATATTTGGTCCCCTTGAGCTGATCTAGAAGGTCATCAATTTGAGGGATTGGGTACCTATTTTGGACAGTGATCTTGTTCAACGCCCGAGTCTCCAAGTCTCATCCTTCATTTGTACCAATATAATTGAGCTCCCATAGGGTGATGAGATTGGCCTGATATGCCATTTATGAAACAACTATTGAATCTACCTCTTAGTCTCATTGTTCTCCAGAACAGGGCAACAATAGATTGGTCCATTGGGTAGCGACACACCCTAGGTCAGATCGATGGACTGCTTGACCTGACAGTGTAGAGGTACCCCTACAGGTGAGGGGAAAATGTCCCTGTACTCCTCCATGACCTTTTCCATCTATTGTTGCTATGTGAAGGAGCCCTGTCTAAGACATGGCCACAACCTTCTTCTTTCCTTGAGGGTGAATCATAAGGAAGATAAATTTTCAGGTCTGGAAAATTATCTTTCTGCATTTCTTTGCAGTGATCAAAGAGATGGTGGTAGACAGAGCTACCTCTAGTATCCTGTACAACTTATCGCCCAAAGAAATAATCACGAAGTGAGGTCTAGACTCATATACAAAATGTCGCTTCCACAAGTATAGTTTTCCTAATAATACATCACAAACTTCAATGGGAGCAACATCACACAGTACCTCATCCATGAAGGGATTTATGTTGTAGGGAAGGTGACACTACCGACTGACGCAGAGATCTCTTCCGTGGTGAAGCTACCCTATGGTGTATGGTTGTGGATGTATTGTAGTCGGTAGGCCCAACCGCTTCACAACCTCTCCTGAAATGAGGTTCTTTTGGCTCCTTTTGCCGACAATGAACTGCAGCGGAGAACCCTTCACCCACATTTGTGAGTAGAAGAGGTGTTCCCCCTCCTCTGGATCTTCAAGTCCATTCTTCTAGATCTTAGTGGTGGCCATGGTGGCACCAGGCTCCACGTCAATGATCTTCTTCCCTTTGTCATTCCCCTTGTCAGGTTCCCATTCAAAGTCGAAACATGCGTCTGATTTGGAAGCCTTCATCTCGGCCACTAGTGACTGCTTGGCCTGACACTCACTTGTGTTCTAAGTGGAGCTCTTATGAAACTCACACCATTTTCCTGTGTCCTTCTTTGTCTCCGTGGCATTGTTCTTTGCTTATGGCTTTGGCAGGTTGTCCTGAATTGCCTCGCCTTGGCTTTGTTCTTTGATTTGTGGTTTGAGGGTGCCTTTTCCTTGCTTCGAATTCGTAGATCCAAAGTCTTGCTTCTTCTCTTTAAAATTCTGCTCAACTTGACAGTGTATTAGTACGACGTGTCGAGCGAGGAGATCTCCAAGAACTCCATCTAGTCCTGGATTTACTTGTGTAGACAGTCGCAGTACTTGAGTACCAAATGCCACTCAAAATCCTTGATACCCAACTTCATGTGAATGGTATGAAAAACATTTGTAAACTCTGCACATATTGGTCCCTTCCCTACCGTAGCGTGGTCCACTTTATGTATTTATCTTCATATCTCCCTAAAGAGTAACATTGTTCCTTGATGGCATCTCAGAAAGAATTCCAAGTGGGCATGCTAAAAAGAGTGAGGATTCCCTCTCGTATTTTTGTTCACAGTAGGCTTCCCACCAGTCCTTGACATGTGGGGTGGCTTTGAGAAGTGCAATGGTAAATTTTTCTCGATTGGAAAAGTCATGAACTGAAAAATACCCTTCCAATAGATTTAACTATTTATCTATGACATATGCATCTATCTGGCCATCAAATATCGGAATATAAAAGTTAACTTGTACCTTAAAAGGAGTGGCACCTCTAGAGTGGCGGTTGGATGAAAATGTGTTGCTTGTGGGTAGCCGTCGAAGGATATGGGCAAAGTTATCCTTCATCTCATTCCTCTGTTGCTCGAGGGATTCCTCGAGTAGTATTTTGAAAGGATCTCTTGTCCCCTCGTCTTTCTTTTCTTTCGTCATGGGAGGCCGTTAGGTTTTACAACATTGGTCTTGCAAAGGTTCAACCAGATTGATCCCTAACTCCTTATATATTGACCTCGTTGGGGACATGCAAAGAAAAACAGAGAAAGAGAAGACCGCTCTGATACCACTGATCTAGACTTATGTAGGAAAGCAACAAAATACAGAAATACCCATATACACAGAGATTCAGCATAAAGAAAACTTCATTTCATTAATATCAAAGAACTGAAATATGCTTACATACAGAAATAAAAATAAACTAGCTCGGGCAATGGTAGCTTATCTCTTAAAAGAGATGTGGCAGATACATGCCTCTAAATTGTGTTACAATGAGGCTAAAAGGCCTATTTATTGTTGAGAAACAATGGAAAACCCTAAACATATAAATACCTAACCCTAGGAGATGAAGCGCCAAAATTGTGGGCCCCGTTTGGGTAAATTGGTACATCAACTTCCCGGGGTCGTAACTTTGGCATGCGACCTTCGTTTCGCCATCATAATACCTTGTTTTGAATATCTCAAAGAGAAGGCCAAAAAAAACTAGCAATATGGTTTAGGACATTTTTGGTTTTTCCATTTTCCATAAAAATGTCGTTTAGGGCCTCAAAATGGCTCTGAAGTTCAGGTTCCAAAAAACTGCCAAAAATAATAAATTGTGCCACAATTAAGAAATTGAAAACTGAAAGAGGTAGTGTTAGGGGTCCAAGTAGAATAGGTGGGTGGCCACCAATATCCACCGGAATCATTCCTCCCCCCCCTTAGGAAGCAATGGTCCCCATTGCATTGAGTGCCTCCATGAGATGGGGAAACTTCTGCTAAACTTGGTCCCTAGTGAGACACTTTCCTTGGTGCAGGAGTTGGCCAGCTTTAACAACCCGATACAGTTGGATCTTCTGTTGGCGAGTGTTCTTGATTTGTGTGTCCATGATCTGATCAGTTGTGGCCTATTCCATGTAGTATGGGTTTAACTCTATTGGTGTGAGATGTTCTACAATTTCTGGTGTGTCCAGTAATGGTGCAAAGTATGGTCAAAGGCGGTCCACATTGAACATTAGGTGCAGGCCAAGGAATGGTGGGATACTGAGCTTGAAAGAATTGTCCCCTACAACCTTAGTGATGGTTTAAGGCCCATATCAGAGAGAGTGAGGCACTCCTTCTGAAGATGTAACCAAGCTTTGTCGCCCACCTAGAACTTGTGTGGTAGCCAATGTTGATCATGATACTGATTGTACTTAGCATTGGCGTTGTCCAATATGTCATGGACCTATTTTCATATGTGCTAAATATGCTCAACAAAGTTGTTAGCCCTGTCAGCTTCATATTGGACATGAGTCGAATCTGCCTGAGTAGCTACAAATGGTGTGGCCACATCAATGGGACATAGTGGCTAAAATACCAACACCACCAGAAAGGGGTTGTGGCCAGTTAAGCTATGGAGAGCTCAACTGTAGCTGTGTTGGACATAAGGGAGTCTTTCATCCCATGTGTGTGGATGCTTCGAGTTGTACATAAGCAAAATGTGTACGATCATCCTGTTGACGACCTCTATTTGGCCATCAGTTTTGGGGTGGAAAGTCATGGAATTAGTGAGCTTGGTATCCAACATCGACCAAAGACTTGAACAAAATTTACTTAGGAACCTATTGTCCTAATCTGAGACAATGGATTGTGGGATTCCAAAACATACCCACACCCATTCAAAGAAGAGCTTAGTAATGGCTTATGTTGTGATACTCTTCTTGCAAGCTACCAGAATGGTCATCTTAGAGAATCTATTAACAACCACGAAAATGCAATCATTTCCATGCTTAGTAAAAGGAAGGTCTGACATGTAATATAGGCATTTCTTCTTGATGGTTGGTTTGGCAATTGTGTAGGCAGTGCAGGATCTGATTTACTTTCGAACATCCTATCGAAGGTTCGGCCAATAAAAATACTTCTACAGTACTGCCACTATTTCTCTACCCCGAAATGTCCAACGAATCGACTATAGTGCCTCCCAAATCATCTTGGCACGCTGACATGAAGGAACACAGATGTGTCCTAGGTGGCATAACGATGCATCCTAGAGGTGAAAATTTGGAACTTTCTTAGCTTCTAGGATTGTTTGGTATGTGTTGTTGAATTCTAGATAGCTCTTGTAAAGATGCAGCCAGCCCGTTGTCTTGTGCCCACAAGAGTTGAACACAGTGGTCAGCACCATGAACGGTGTTCGACTGAGGCATTCTGCAACATTATTGGTGCTTCCCTTCTTGTACTTAATGTTCAAATGGAATTGTTGCAAGTATGTGGACCATTTCTGATGGTGATCATTATACACTTCCCTTACGTTTGTATGAACTATAGGGGTGGGTGGTCTGTGTGGATGACTGTTTCCTTCCCCATAATATAATGCTTCCATTGTCAGCAGGCTTGCACAATGGAATACATCTTTTTGTCATAGGTGGGATACTTTTGGACTGTGTCTAAAAGTGTCTCATTGTGATATGCCACTAGATGTCCCTGTTGAGTAAGAACCACACCAATAGCATAGTCAGAGGCATATGTCTCGATCTCAAATGGTTGTTGCATGTCTGGTATTGTGAAAATTGGTGGAGAGAAAAGGTGATGCTTCAACTTGTCAAATGCCTTTTGTTGGGATTCAGACAAAAATAACTTTTCTTTCGCTCCACCCTTGGTGACTTGACTTAAAGGCCAAGT
This sequence comes from Pinus taeda, assembly GCA_000404065.3. Lineage (NCBI taxonomy): Eukaryota > Viridiplantae > Streptophyta > Pinopsida > Pinales > Pinaceae > Pinus > Pinus taeda. The sequence continues at coordinate 94,366 of APFE031513418.1, forward strand.
GATATGAGAGAACCCCAACACGAACCTGCGATAGAAATTAACAAAACCCAGAAAGATGTGGAGCTCTATTAGAGTGATTAAGGTTGGCCAATCCCAAATGATTTGTATCTTGGTTGGGTCCACATGCACACCCTACTGATCAATTATGTACCCCGTTTATTGAACCTGGTTCATGCCAAAAGTGCATTTCACCAAATTGGCACACAACTTATGTTTTCACAAGGTTTGAAGGAGCTATCGAATATGGTGGAGGTGTTATTCCCAACTCTAGCTAAAGCTCAATATGTAATCTAAATACACCACCACGAATGCATTGGTGAAGGGTCACCAGATGTATTCCATCAATCTCATGAAGGTTGCGGGGGCAGTCGTGAACCCAAAAAGCATGACCAACTAATTGAAAAGGCCCTCCTTGGATTTGAAGGCAGTCTTCCACACATCGGAGGGTTCGATATGCACCTGGTGATAATCAAAATTCAATTCAATCTTGCTGAAATATTTTCCCCCTGTGAGTTGACCCAGAAGGTCATCAATCCATGGGATTCGGTACCTATTCTGGATAGTGATCTTGTTCAAAGCATGATAATCAACACATGGTATATAGGTCTTGTCCTTCTTTTATACCAATACAATCAGGCTCCCATAGGGTGATGAGCTTGGCCTAATGTGCCCTTTCTACAACAGCTCCTGAACCTACCTCTTTATCTCATCGTTCTCCATAACAGAGTGTCAATATATTGGTCAATTGAGTAGCCGCGCCCCCGGGGTCAGATCGATGGAGTGCTTGACATAAGAGTGCATAGATACCCCTGTAGGTGAGCTAAAATGTCCCTGTACTCCTCAATGACCTTGTCCATCTACTGATGTTGTACGGAGGAGACTTGTCTAGAAGCCATGGCCACAATCTTCTTCTTTCCCTGAGGGAGAATCATAAGGAAGACTAATTTCCTGGTCTGGGAAATTATCTTGCTATATTTCTTTGTAGTGATCAAAGAGATGGTGTTAGATGGGGCTACCTCCGATATCCTGTACAACTTATCGCCCAAAGTAATAATCATGTAGCGAGGTCTAGACTCACATACAACATATTGCTTCCATAAGTGTGGTTGTCCTAATAATACATCACAAACTTCGAGAGGAGCAACATCACATAGTACCTCGTCCGTGAAGGGCTTAATGCTATAGGGAAGGCATCACTGCTGCCTAAAGTGGAGATCTTGTCCTTGTTGAATCCACCCGATGGTTTACGGTTGTGGATGTGCTAATAGTTAGTAGGCCCAGCCGCTTCACAACCTATGCTGAAATGATGTTCTTTTGGTTCTCAATGTCAACAATGAACTACATTGGAGAACCTTTCACCCACATTTGTGAGTGGAAGATGCATTCCCCCTCTTCTGGATCTTCAAGCTCATTCATCTGGATCTTAGTGGTGGCCATGGTGGCACTCAGTTTCATGTCAATTATTTGCTTCCCTAGGTCGTTCCCATTTTTAGGTTCCATCTCAGAGTCGGAACATACATCTGATTCAGAAGCCTTCAGCTCCACCACTATTGATTGCTTGGCCCGACACTCACTCGTGTTGTGAGTGGAGCTCTTATGGAACTCATACCATTTTCCCGTGTCCTTATTTGTCTTCGTGGTGTTGTTCTTTATTGCGGCTTCGACAGGTTGTCTTGGGTCACCCTGCCTTGGCTTTTTCCTTTGCTTTGTGGTTTGGGGGCACCTTTTCCTTGCTTCAGATTCGTAGATCCAAAGTCTCGCTTCTCTAGTTTAAAATTCTGCTCAATCTTGATAGTGTATCGGTACGTCGTGCCAAGCGAGGAGATGTCCAGGAACTCCATCTCATCCTAAGTGTACTTGTGTAGACAGTCGTGGTACTTGAGTACCAAATGCCGCTCAAATCCTTAATACCCAAATTGTGCGAAGTGTATGGAAAACATTTGTAAACTTCAGCACATCTTGGTCCCTTCCCTACCATAGCGTGGTCCACTTTATGTATTTATCTTCATAGCTCGTGACTGGGTAATATTGTTCCTTGATGACGTCTCGAAAAGAATTCCAAGTGGGTGCGGCTAAAAATGGTGAGGATTCCCTCTCGTCCTTTTGTACATAGCAGGTTTCCCACCAATTCTTGGTGTGTGGGGTGGCTTTGAGAAGGGAAAAAGTAATTTTTTCCCGATTGAAAAAGACATGAACTGAAAAATACCCTTCCAATAGATTTAACCATTTATCTATGACGTTTTCATTTATCTTTCCCTCAAATATGGGAATATCAAAGTAAACTTATACCTTAAAAGGAGTGGTACCTCCAGAGTGGTTGTTGGATGAAGATGTGTCGCCTTTGGGTAACCGTCGAAGGATCTGGGCAAATTTATCCATCATCGTCTTCCTCTTTCACTCGAGGGCTTCCTTGAGCAGCATTATGAAAGGATCTCCTACCCCCTCATCTTTATTTTTCTTCCGCCATGGAAGGTCGTTGGGTTTTGTGAGGCTAGTCTTGCAAAGGTTCAACCAAATCGAGCCCTAACTCCTTATACCCTAACCTAATTGGGGACATGCAAAGAAAAAAAAGAGAAAGAGCAAATTGCTTTGATACCATTGATCTGGACTTATACTAGAACGCAACAAAATACAAAAATACCCATATACATAGAGATGTAGCAGAAATAAAACTTCAATTCATTAATATCAAAGAAATGAAATATGCTTACATACAAAAATATAAATAAACTAGCTTGGGCGATGGTAGCTTATCTCTGAGAAGAGATGTGGCGGCTACATGCCTCTGAATTACGTTACAATGAGGCTCAAAGGCCTAATTATTGTTGAGAAACAATGGAAAACCCTAAACATCCAAATACATAACCCTAGGAGATGAAGCACCAAAATTATGGGACCCATTTGGGTAAATTGGTATATCAACTTCTTGGGGTCGTAACTTTGGCATATGATCTTTGTTTGGCTATCATAATACCTCATTTCAAAAATCTCGAAGAGAAGGTTGAAAAAATTTTGAAAAGCTGATTTGGGATTGTTTTGATCTCTCTATTTTCCCTAAAAATGTCATTTAAGGCCTCAAAACGGCTTAGGAAGTTTAGGACCAGAAAAACTGCCAAAAATAGTAAACTGTGCTACAATTAAGGAAACTGAAAAACTGAAAGAGATAGTGTTGGGGGTCCAAGTGGAATAGGTGGGTGGCCACCAATATCCACCTGGATCACTCCTTCCCCCTTAGGAAGCAATGGTCCCCATTGCGTTGAGTGCCTCCATGAGATGGGAAAAATTCTGCTGAACTCGGTCCCTAGTGAGCCACTTGCCTTGGTGCAGGAGTTGGCTAGCTTTGACAACCCAATATAGTTGGATCCTCTGCTGGTGAATGTTCTTGATTTGTGTGTCCATGATTCGATTAGTTGTGGCCTGTTCCATGCATTCTAGGTTTAATTGTATTGGTGTGAGTTGTTATGCAATGTATGACGTGTCCAGTAATAGCGGAAAGTATGGTCGAAGGCATTCCACATTGAACACTAGGTGCAGGCAAAGGAATGGTGGGATGTTGAGCTAGAAATCATTTTCCCCTACAACCTTAGTGATGGTTTAATGCCCATATTGGAGTGGGTGAAGTTTGCAGTGGGGCCCAACGAGGTGCTCCTTCTGAAAATGTAATCAAACTTTGTCGCCCACTTGGAACTTGTGTGGCACCTGATTTTGATCATAACACTGCTTGTACTTAGCATTGGCTCTGTCCAATATGTCATGGACCTACTAGAAAATGTGTTAAATGCACTCAATGAAACCATTAGCCCTGTCAGCTTCAGACTGGACACGAGCCAAATCTACCTAAGTAGCTGCAAATGGTATGGTCACATCAATGGGACATAGTGGTTGGAATCCCAACCCCACCAGAAAGGGGTTATGTCTAGTTGAGCTATGGAGAGCTCTATTGTAGCTGTGTTGGACATAGGGGAGGCTTTCATCCCATGAGTGTGGCTGCTTCTAGTTGTACCTACCCAGAATGTGTTTGATCAACCTGTTGACAACCTCTATTTGGCCATCATTTTTAGGGTGCAAGGTCATGGACTTAGTGAGCTTGGTATCCAACCTCGACCAGAGACTTAACCAAAATGTACTTAGGAACCTGTTATCCCGATCTGAGACAATGGATTATGGGATCCCCAAATCTATCCGCACTCGTTTAAAGAAGAGATTAGCAGTGGATTTTGCTCTGATACTCTTCTTGTAGGCTGTCAGAATGACAATCTTAGAGAATTTGTCGACGACCATGAAAACATAGTCATTGCCATGCTTAGTCGAAGGAAGGCCTAACATGTAATCCATGGAGATGGATTCCCAAGTTCTACTAGGAGTAGGTAGAGGAGTATATAAGCCTTACTTCTTGATGGTCAGTTTGGAAATGGCGCAGGTAGTGCAGGATTTGATGTACTTCCCAACATCCCATCGAAGGTTTGACCAATAAAAATACTTTTGCAATACTGCCACTATTTTCTCTACCCCGAAATGTCCATTGAACCAACTATAGTGCGCCTCCCAAATCATCTTGGCACACTCGCTTGAAGGAACACATATGTGTCCCAGGTGGCATAACAGTGCATCCTAGAGGTGAAAATTTGGAACTTTCTTACCTTCCAGGAGTGTCTAGTATGTGCTGCTGAATTCTGGATCGCTCTTGTAAAGATGTGGCCACCCCGTAGCCTTGTGCCCACAAGAGTCAAGCATAGTGGTCGTCTTTGGCAATATGCAACATTGTTGGTGCTTCCCTTCTTGTACTTAATGTTCAAATGGAACTTTGTAGGTATGTGGACCATTTTTTATGGCGCTTGTTCTGCAACCTCCCTTGTGTCTGTATGAACTGCAAGGGTCAGTGGTTTGTGTGGATGACCATTTCCTTCCCAAGAATATAATGCTTCCATTGTTGGCAGTCTTGCACAATGGAATACATATCTTTTTCATAGGTGGGATACTTTTGGATTGTGTCTGAAAGTTTCTCATTGCGATATGCCATTGGATGCCCCTGCTGAGTAAGAACCACACCAATAGCATAGTCGGAGGCATCTGTCTCGATCTCAAATGGTTGTTGCAAGTTTGGTAATATGACAACACCTTCTGTTTGGATTCAGACCAAAAGAACTTTGCTTTCGCTTCGCCCTTGGTGACTTGACCTAAAGGCCAAGTGATATTAGAGAACCCCAACACGAAACTACGATAGAAATCTTCTAAACCTTGAAAGCTGCGGAGCTCTGTTAGAGTGGTTGGGCCTGGCCAATCCCGAATGACTTGTGTCTTGGTTGGGTCCCCATGCACATGCTGCTAATAAATGATGTAACCCAAATATTGAACCTAGGTCATGTCAAAAGTGCATTTCTCTGAATTGGCACACAACTTGTGTTGTCAAAGGGTTTGAAGGAGCTGTTGAATATGGTGGATATTCTCTTCCCAAATCTGATTGAATATCAACATGTAATCTAAATACACCACCATGAATGCATTGGTGAAGGGTCACAAGATGTCGTCCATCAATCTCATGAAGGTTGCGAGGGCATTCATCAACCCAAAAGGCATGACCAACCATTCAAAAAGGCCCTCCTTGGATTTGAAGGTAGTCTTCCACACATTGGAGGGTTCGATAGGCACCTAGTGGTAACCCAAATTCAAGTCAATCTTGATGAAATATTTGTCCTCCTTGAGTTGATCTAGAAGGTCATCAATCCATGGGATTGGGTACCTATTCTGGACAGTGATATTGTTCAACTCCTAATAGTTAATACAGAGTCTCCAGGTCTCATCCTTTTTTGTACCAATACAATTAGGCTCCCACAGGGTGTTGGGCTTGGCCTGATGTGCCCTTTCTACAACTACTCCTGAATCTGCCTCTTGATCTTATCGTTCTCCAAAAAAAAGTGTTGATAGATTGGTCCATTGGGTAGCAACGCGCTCGGGGTCAGATCGATGGAATGCTTGACTTGACAGTGTAGAGGTACCCCTCTTGGTGAGCCAAAAATGTTCCTGTACTCCTCCACGACCTTGTCCATTTGTTGTTGTTGTTGTACAGATGAGCCTAGTCTAGAAGCCGTGTCCACAACCTTCTTCTTTCCCTAAGGGCGAATCATAAGGAAGAAAAATTTCCTGGTCTGGGAAATGATCTTGCTACTTTGCATTGTAGTGATCAAAGAGATGGTGGTAGACGGGGCTACCTCTGGTATCCTATACAACTTATCCCAAAGTAATAATCACAAAGAAAGGTCTAGAATCATATACAACATGCCACTTCCACAAGTATGGTTCTAATAATACATCACAAACTTCAAGAGGAGGAACATCACACACTACCTCATCTCTGAAGGGCTTAATGTTGTAGGGAAGGTGATGCAGGAGCATCTGGACTTTGCTAGCAATGTGAAAGTTTGTTCACATGTTATGGCTAAACAAGTTGAAATTCATTGACCTGATGGGTCAAAAAGAAAATTTTACTGAGAGGGTTTGATCTCTCTAGAAATGAGTTGTATTTCATTATTGTAATAAGTTAGAAATTGTCTTATTTTAGGCTCAAAGATGAGTTGTTAGCATAGGTTCGAGATAGAGCTAGGAATTAGAAGATTTGTTGTTAGAATTATTAAAAATAGGGATTGATTTGTTCGACACAGTTAGAGTGATATTCGATTGATAAAAGGAAGGAAAAACGTAATGAAAATGGAGAGGATTGAGGAGAGGACCGAGTAGAGCGAGAACCAAGAATTGTGTGTGGATTTCATAGGAAACAGAGGTCTTTTATTTTTTTGTAATCAGGCCTAAGGCCGAGACTCTCTAACCCTTTTATTTATGATTAAATGATGTTGTATGTGTAATTTCATTATCAAACCTGCGGAAATCACATTATGCTTTCATATGCTTTGTTTGTGTTTGGGAGAGAATCAATGATTGCCCTGTTTCCATACTTTACAGATTTAAAAGAATAATCGGTGAGTTTATCATATCGTTTTGGTTCAGCAAGTGAAAAACCAAAATTACACTAAAAATCAACGCAAAATACAGTCGAATTTGGAATCCAGACTTCAAATATTATGGACGGAGGTTTTTAATGTTATCGGGTCTGTGAAATATTACATATCACATCGCAAAAGCAGAGCGGCATATGTTAAAGGCTCAACCCTCAAACCTTGCAACATGCGATTGCCAACACATTGCATCGGAACTCTTGAGGGGGAGCAGTAAGCCTTTAAGTGAGGAAAGTAGTGATTGCCGATAGCGATTAGTGATAATCGCATTGGGACTCTGCGAAAGGAAAGTGTTGAATCAAAGGGCTTGCGACTAGCGATAAAGCGATTTAATCTGGACCGTCAGATCTCACAGCACCAGATCAATGGTCACCAAAGATTGGTGCATTTACTTTCAGGTACGGCGATTGCGCCGATTAAAAAAGGTAAAATCCCATTATATTGACTTGTTTTTCTAAGTATTTCATATTAAAAACAAAACAGTCGGGTTATAATTAAAAGGGGATCCGCGGGGTGATTTTGGTGTTTTCTTGAGTTCTGCTTCCACGCTGCATCATTTATGGTATAAGAGCAGAAGAAGGGTTGTTTGCAGTGAAAATGCCACCAAGGAGAGGAGTTGGCATTGGTCGAGGAAGACCTGAAGCAAATGAAATTATATTGGAAGAGGTCTAGAGTCTACATACAAGAATGGAGACAATTGAGACTGTCCAGAGAAGAGCACCTGATGAAGGAGATGAAATTTCTTCAGAAGAATCTCCTGAGGAGGAAGTAGACGAAGACAATGAAACTGCCAAAGTCATCAAGATGTTCGCGTAAGTAGGAGGAAAACCTAAGGTGGAAATCCCTATGTGGAGTTTGAACACATAAGAGCTAATGGATTGGATCAGATCCTTAGACAAGTACTTTGACTATGAAGAGGTTGATGAGAAGAAGATGGTGAAGTTTGCAGTTACTAGATTGAGGGGTCATGCAGCTATCTAGTGGGATGAGGTATAGACATTAAGAATGAGGAAAGGAAAGTCCAAGATCAAGCAATGGAACGAAATGGTAAGTAAAATGAAAGCCAAGTTTTTGTCTAAAGACTATTAGTTAAATATTTTTAAGAAATTGCAAGATTTAAGGCAAAAAGGAATATCTGTTAAAGAATATACATAATAGTTTTATAGATTGAGTATTAGAGCAGGGCATGTAGAGGATGATATGGAAAAGGTAGCTAGATATATCAATGGCTTAAGGTATTATATACAAGATGAGATTAGCTTGTTAAGTCTGAAAACTATTGAGGGTGCCTATCAAGCAAGTTTGAAAGTAGAAGAGAAGATATTGAGGAAATAGAGTCAAAGGAATAGAGGAAGAAGCTTAGTAAGAGGTAGTGGAACTACCAGCCCAAGGGGAAAACAGCATCAGCATGAAGCAGGAAGCTCAAGTAGCAGACTACCACAAAGGGGAGAATTTAACAGAGGAAGATTTGTGCCCAGAGGGAGAGGGCGAGGAAGAGATGTTCGATGTTATACATGTGGAGAATGGGGACATATGTCATGGGACTGTCCTCATAATAAACCATCAAGTTAGAGGAATGCAAATGTGGCTGAGGCAAAGCCAAAACCACCTCAACTTATGGAAAAGGAAGAACTCCTTGAAGAAGGTGAATCACTGTTATTGAGAAGGACTTTGCTTAGGGCAGAGCCGAAGATTGGAGAACCAACACAGAGGAAGAATTTGTTTAGAACTACCTGTAAATCTTCAAGGGTGGGGGTATCTTTTTCTTTTTCTCGTGAGCCTCGCGGCACCCATAGGGCATATTGACTTTTGTGTTGTAAAGTAATAATTGACAGTGGAAGCACTGACAATCTTGTTTCTACAGAGATGGTGGACAAGCTCGGACTAGCAAAGACCATGCACCCTACTCCTTACAAGGTATCATGGTTACAGAAGGGACATCAGTTTATTGTGATTGAACATGCAAGGTGGAGATACAAATCGGTACGTATAAAGATGTGATATTATGTGATGTAATGCCCATGGATGTATGCCATGTATTGTTGGGAAGACTGTGGCAATTTAATCGAAAAGCTATTCATGATGGAAGGAGAAACACTTATACTCTGGAGAATGATGGGACTAAACACACATTGCTGGCATTGAAGGACGATGCTAACAAGGAACACCTGGAAGTAGTATTATGCTGCTAAGTGGAAAAGAGCTGCAGGAAGTAGTGAAGAATGAGGAGTTGCATTTTGCTATTATGGGAAGACCAAAGGAAATTTTGACTTCCACAAACTTGGATGATTTGCCTGAAGAAGTTAAAATTCTGTTAGATGATTTTGCTGATATTATTGTGGATGAGTTGTTGAATGCATTGCCAACGATCAGGAGTATTAGTCATCATATTAACCTAATACCAGGAGCAAGTTTTCCAAATAAAGCAGTATACAGATTAACTCCTCAAGAGAATGCAGAAGTTGGAAGACAAGTGTAGGAGCTGATGGATAAGGGGCTAATCAGTCCAAAGAAAGGAGGAGAATGGCGTATGTGCACAGATTCTAGAGCCATCAACAAGATGACTATCAGGTACAGATTTCTTTTACCATGCATGGATGATTTAATGGACTATTTGATTGGATCAAAATATTTTACTAAAATAGATTTGAAGAGTGGATATCATCAAATAAGAATCCAAGAAGGCAATGAATGGAAGACTGCATTTAAATACTAACAGAGGGTAGATATGAAAAGAAAAGAGAAAGATTTCCTGTTAAAACTTACAATAAACTAAAAATGAAAAAGATAGGACCATGTAAAATTGTAAGAAAGTTTTCAGCTAATGCATATGAAATTGAGTTGCCAGAAGGAATTGGAATATCACCCATTTTCAATGTTGTAGATTTGTATCCCTACAAAGAGGCAGAGACAGAGGTATAGCAGGAAACTACAGGAGATGAAGTTCAAACTGTGAACTAGGAAGAACAAATTCCAAATATAACTAAGAAAGAAGTGGAAGTTGTTTTGGAGAAAAGAGTATCCAAAAGAACCAGAGGAAAAACTTATTTCCAATATCTAGCCAAATGGAAAGGACAGTCAGTAGAGGATGCTAGCTGGTTGACAACCGCGGAATAGCAGAAGTATGGAGTAAGTCCTGAAACTTTGAAGGATGATTCTTTTCTTCCCCCAGAGTATGATGCAGGAGCATCCAGAGTTAGCCAGCAATGTGAAAGTTTGTTCACATGTTGTGGCTAAACAAGTTGAAATTCATTGACCTGATGGGTCAAAAAGGCATTTTTATTGAGAGGGTTTGATCTCTCAAGAAATGATTTGTATTTTATTATTGTAATAAGTTAGAAATTGTCATAATTTAGGCTCAAAGATGAGTTGTTAGCATAGGTGTGAGATAGAGCTAGGAATTAGAAGATTTGTTGTTAGATTTATTAAAAATAGGGATTGATTTGTTAGACACAGTTAGAGTGATATTAGACTAATAAAAGAAAGGGAAAATGTAATGAGAACGAAGAGGATTGAGGAGGGGATCGAGTAGAGAGAGAACCAAGAATTGTGTGTGGATTTCATAGGAAACAGATGCCTTTTGTTTTATTGTAATCAGGCCCAAGGCTGAGACTCTGTAACCCTTTTATTTATGAATAAATGATGTTGTCTGTGTAATTTCATTATCAAACCTGCGAAAATCGTATTATGCTTTCATATGCTTTGTTTGTGTTCGGGAGAGAATTAGTGATTGCCCTATTTCCATACTTTACAACTGGAAACACAGAGTTAAAAGAATAATCGGCAAGTTTATTATATCGTTTTGGTTCCGCAAGCGGAAAACCCAAATTACACTAAAAATCAATGCAAAACACAGTCGGATTTGGAATCCGGAAGGTTTTTAATGTTATCCGGTCCGTGAAACATTACATATCGCATCGCAAAAGTGGAGCGGCATATGTTAAAGGCTCAACCCCAAAACCTTGCGACATGCGATTGCCGACACATCGCATCGGAACTCTTGAGGGGGAGTGGTAAGGCTTTAAGCGGGGAAAGCAGTGATCGCTGATAGCGATTAGAGATAAATTGCATTGAGACTTTACCAAAGGAAAGCGTTGAATCAAAGGCCTTGCGACTACAAATAAATCGATTTAATATGGATCGTCAGATATCACAGCTCCAGATCAACAGTCACCAAAAATCGGTGTGTTGACTTTCAGGTACGGCGAGTGCACCGATTAAAAAAGGTAAAATCCCATTGTTTTGACTTGTTTTTCAAAGTATTTCAGATTAAAAAGAAACAGTTGGGTTATAATTAAAAGGGGATCCGCGGGGTGATTTTGGTGTTTTCTTGAGTTTTGCTTCCACTCTATGTCAGAAGGCGAAACTATTGGCTAACACAGAGATCTTGTCCCCGATGAAGCCATTAGATGGTGTACAACTACGCATGTGTTGTAGTCGGTAGGCCTAGCCGCTTGATGACCTCTGTTGAAATGAGGTTCTTTTGGCTCCCGTTGTCGACAATGAACTGTAGTGGAGAAACCTTCACCCACATTTGTGAGTGGAAGAGGTGTTCCCCCTCCTCTAGATCTTCATGCTCATTATTCTGGATCTTAGTGGTGGCCACCATGGCACTGGGTTTCACGTCAATGATCTGCTTCCCTTTGTCATTCCCCTTGTCGAGTTCTAGCTTAGAGTTGGAACATGTGTTTGATTTAGAAGCCTTCAGCTCGGCCATTCCTTCTTTGTCTTTGTGGTGTTGTTCTTTGCTTCCGGCTTCGGTGGGTTTTCCTGAGTCACCCTACCTTGGATTTGTCCTTTGCTCTGTGGTTTGGGGGCACCTTTTTCTTGCTTCGGATTCACAGATCCAAAGTCTCGCTTCTTCTTCTCAATATTGACAACGTATTGGTACATCGTGTCCAGCAAGGAGATGTCTAGGAACTCCATATCGTGTTGGATGTACTTGTGTAGACAACCACAGTACTTGAGTACCAAATTTCGCTCAGAATCCTTGATACCCAACTTCGTACGAAGGGTATGGAAAACATTTGTAAACTCCGACACATCTTGGTCCCTTCCCTACAGTAGTGTGGTCCACTTTATGTATTTATCTTCATAGCTCCTGACGGGGTAATATTGTTCCTTGATGGCAGCTTAGAAAGAATTCCAAATAGGTGTGGCTGAAAATAGTGAGGATTCCCTCTCGTCCTTTTGTTCACAGTAGGTTTCCCACCGGTCCTTGACGTGTGGCACGTCTCTGAGAAGTGCAAAAGTAATTTTTCCCTATTGGAAAAGTCATGAACTGAAAAATACCCTTCCAACATATTTCACCATTTATCTACGACATTTACATCTATCTTTGCCTTAAATATGGGAATATAAAAGTTAACTTATACCTTAAAAGGAGTGACACATCTAGAGTTGTTGTTGGATGAAGATGTGTCACCTGTGGGTAGTTGTCGAAGGATCTGGGCAAAATTATCCATCATCAAGTTCCTCTGTCACTCGAGGGCTTACTCGAGCAGTATTTTGAAAGGATCTCCTGCCCACTCGTCTTTCTTTTCTTCCACCATGGGAGGCCGTCAGGTTTTTTGAGGCTGGTCTTGCGAAGGTTCACCCAGATTGAGCCCTAAATCCTTATACCCTGACCTCGTTGGGGACATGCAAAGAAAAATAGAGAAAGAGCAGATCGCTTCGATATCACTGATCCAAACTTATGCAGGAACATAAAAAAATACAAAAATACCCATTTACGCAAAGATGCAATAGAAATAAAACTTCATTTCATTAATATCAAAGAACTGAAATATGCTTACATACAGAAATGAAAATAAATTAGCTCGGGTGATGGCAGCTTATCTTTGAAAAGAGATGTGGTGGCTACATTCCTCTGAGTTGTGTTACACTGAGGTTCAAAGGCCTATTTATTGTTGATAAACAATGGAAAACCATAAACATCCAAATACCTAACCCTAGGAGATGAAGCGCCAAAATTGTGGGCTCTATTTGGGTAAATTTGTACATCAAGTTCTCGGGGTTGTAACTTTGGCATACGATTTTCATTTAGCTATCATAATACCTTGTTTTTCATATCTCGAATAGCCAAATTGGGGCTTTTTCAATCTCTCTATTTCCCCTAAAAATGTCATTTAGGGCCTCAAAACACCTCCAGAAGTTCACGACTCGAAAAAATACCAAAAATAGTAAATTGTTCTACAATTTAGGAAACTAAAAAACTGAAAGAGATAGTGTTGGGGGTCCAAGTGGAATAAGTGGGTGCTTGTTGGGCGTGGGATCCCCCCAAGGCAAGTTTTGGGGCTTAAAGCCTAAGTTTTGACTAAGTCTATTGTAAAGACTCCGTGATTTGTGGGCACGGAGCACGAAGATGGTAAATGAGTGAGAGGGTTGTCCGCCCTCATTTTTGTAATGTAATGTCGGTTTGAGAGATCTACCCATGGTCTGCGGACCATGGGATTGTATAAATAGAGTGAGGCTCTAAGTGTAAAGAGACATCTAAGAATGAAAAAATGAAGATCTAAGGAGTGAGCATTGAGTTGAAGTGTAGAGTCATGTCTTTGGGTCGTAGAGTAGGAGAAGGGTCTGCAGTCGAGTGTGCAGAGGCCTAGTAGTCCATAGCTGAGTGCGCAGACCCCTGTAGCTGAGTGCGCGAACCCCTGCAGTTGAGTGCATAGGGCAGGTTGAGTCTGTAATCGTTGGAAGCATTAATAAAGAGAAGTTTTACCATATTTATGTGTATCTTTTCCTATTTTATGTATTGAAGTATATTGGGTATGAATTGCAAGTTTACTATTTATTTACTGCGCAAACTTATGTAAATGTGTTAAATAAGTGAATATAATACAAGGTAACTATTTATTCAAATATTACTAACTATTATAAGAACATAAATAAGGTCCACAGTGTGACTTGGGGAAATAGTGCAGATCACTGCTCCACCAGCGCAAAAGCCCCACAACCCCTGGTTAAGGCTGTGCGAAGGCGAATATAATAGGGTGCAAAGGCCCTACAGGTCAGGGAAGTGCACGAGGTAACCTGCGCAAAGGTATTCACAGTTGGAGTAAATCAACCCCTTAGACACCTCAAGGGTCCAAAAACCTAGTTCCAACATCCTCCCATACTGCTTCGGGTGAGACCTCAATCCGCGCTCCGCGGACTGTTTCCGAAAGGGCTAGTAGTACAGGGATTTGTTTAGCTAATTAACCCCGAACCTGGGTCAGGCCCCAACAAGCCAACAAATGGTTCCATTCTTGGGACCGAAATCTGCATAGAGATGTCTGATGTCATATCATTGGAATCCAACTAAAAAAGAAATTGAAGGTTGGTTGGACAGGAGAATTCATGAGTTCACGACATAGGAGAACAGGAATCCGCGACTATCAAAAGAAGAGTGATTAGACTGCTACCTGTACACAGAGATCCAGAAAATTTTCTTCGCATCTTTCCCTACTGAGCTGTACGAGTGGATCACGAAGTTAGCAGATAGCCAAGGAAGGTGCAAGCTCGATAATCCTATTGTGTGGGCCCCAAAGTTGGTGCGCAGATTGGAAACATCGGAGGATAAGATCACACACGCTATTGATCACTGGTTTGATCAAATTATAGGAGGATTCATTACTGAGTTCATGGTAGATACTTTACTTAGCTATAGAAAGGCAGAGTGATATTTCCTCAAAGGGACACGAGGTAAGTACGTTAAGTCTCTGAACACTTGGATTAAAATGCTACTGTGTGAAAATCGGATTATGTGAATACATTGATGTTCAGGGCTACACGAAGTGGGAGAATTTACAGAAATGAAGGTAATGCAAAACTAGAAACTAGCCCCTTGATTTCACCTCCATGAGGGGACGAGGAAGAGCTTGCGAAGGTCTCACCAAGAAGTGCGATCAATTTGATAAGGCAAGGGATTTTGCACATACCACCCCCACCCAAAACACCACCAGTTTCAACACCTTCACCCCCATCTTCACTCGTACCACCTCCACCACCACTGCAAGTCAATATGGAAAGTGCAATAAAGTTACTGGTGTTCAAGGGAGTAGGAAATCAAGATCCAGACCAGTTTTGATTCGTGATAAAAGCTGTATGGAAGTGCAGGGACTTATAGATGACAATATAAAAAAAGTGACGTTGGTCAACGCTCTACAGGACCGCACACTGACCTAGTATATTAAGCATTCCAATGACAATCTGAATGCGGGGATCACAGACATCCAAACTGCGTTAAATAGAGAATTTAGCAGGCCGAAGTTAGAGGCGCAGTCAATCATTGGGTTCAAGGAGATCATAATGCTATCAGATGAGACCCCCTGGGGATTAGATTAGAGACTGAAGTGCACAATTTGTGAAGCTAATATGACCTTGACAGATGGGCAGCACCGCGAATGGTTTGTAGCATCGCTAATGCCGCATTTGAGGAATGCATTGTCACAACAAAGGTTAACAACTGAGGCAGAGGGCTTGGAGATCACAATGAGGCTGCATGAGACCCCGATGCAGGATCCTAACCTGGGAGTTCAGCAGATCCACACAGTTAAAAAACTTATGCCTTGAGATTTAGAGTCTGAAATAGGATAGGACAGCTTGCTCGGAAGTGCGTGAAGAGGTATGGTGTGTTAAATGTAAGGGTCAAGGTCATGACAAGAACCATTGCCCAGTGTTCGTGAATTACCTCACAGGAGGAGGACTGATGACGTTAAGACCAGAGGCACAAGCAGGATCTAGTGCGGCGCCTACTTTGTGGTGCGCAATTTGTCAAATAGGAGGAAAGCATGCTATGGAAAACTGCCATTTGTTGCAAAAGTACATGCAGAATTCACAACAGTTGTTCTATAATTTATGTAGATTAGTGGGACATGATGAGTGCACCTGTATAAGTTATGAGATGATGATGGATAAGACTCCTACCTACAGAGTTCAAGCCAAAACGCGGCTCCTTGACTAGAACGCAGGAGTGGTGCAAACCAAATTTCAGGGGCATGGGCGAGGCCGAGGCGGAAGAGGACCTGGAAGAGGTCGCAGACAATTAATATGTTATAATTTCAGGGGGCCAGGACATTATGCATGTGATTGTATGAATCCAACACACCCATCATGCTTGTATTGTACCTTGTTTGACCATGAGACTGAGGATTGTCCCACACTAATAGCGAGGTTGCGCGATAAGGGAGTGCTCCAACCTCCCCCGACTCAGAACCTGCAAATGATGAGGTCTGAGCCACGTAAGGAAGACCCTAACGTGAACATTGTGCTTCGAAGTGGAATTACGATAGGGGATGATAAAGGAAAATAGCCTAAAGATAGTACTCGGGTTTGCAAGGCTCTGACAAAAGAACCAGAGTTTGATTTGGAGCGCGCTAAAGAAACCTTCTTGGAAGCTAGGAAGAGCTTCGTTGATGCCTTCACTTCAGGAAGCAAAGACAGACTGGAGCCAGAAATGTACCCATCGAAGCTCATGCATTCCTAGAAACGTGTATGAAGCTACTGCGCAACAACAAGGTTGTAAAGGGATTGCAGGAACTCATAAATAGATGTGGTGGGACTGCGCCAGGAGAACCCCGCGTAGTCTGGAAGATTGGAAAGCATGCGACGAGGACGGGAAGAGAAATGAGATTGACCACACAGATTGAAGAATATGAGATGGACCAAGTGATTATGGATTTAAGATCAGACGTGAACGTTCTACCGAAGCAGACATGGGAGCACATGGGAAGGCCTACGCTATAATGGTCTCCTATCCAGCTGCGAATGGTGAACTAGCAAAAGATCATACCTATGGGGAGATTGCAGGGAATCACCGTGGATATTGAAGGGGCAAGCATAGAATTTGAAGTGATAAAGATTGTTGATGATATCAATCCCTACCTTGTGCTATTAGGAATAGATTGGGCCACTGACATGAACAGGGTGATAAATCTAAAGAAGCGCAAGATGATTTTTGAGAAAAAGTTTCTGCACGTAGTTGTACCTTTGGACCCTGCAGAAGGATCATGCTACACGGAGCCAGTGTGCGTCCATGAAAGTGACGATGACTTAGATTGTATCTACAAGATAATCGCATGAGAGCAAGACTGGGTAAATCCCACTACAGATGGACAAATCTCATGGGAGTGTGAAAGCTCCTGTATGTCGGATTTGGATGAAGAGAGAGAGAGCGATGGCAGAACCAGTTACACGAGGTAACCACGCTAAACTACAACATGATGACAAGATCATTGCGATGCATATCAATGAATGTAAGGGATCTGCCTACTTATGATGGGTTAAGTGAGGTAGATGCTTTCTTGAACAGATTTGAAAGAGAGGTGTCGAAACAACAACGTTTCGAGGCTTTGAAATGGGTACTATGAGCTATGACTGTGAGGTGGTGGGGTGCGCACCAAGGAAGCTTTGAGGACTAGCGCAAACGCAGGAGAATGATGCGCATGCATTTTGGGAAGCCTTAGATGCGACTAACATACAAATATGATGGACAGGATGATCCGCGCGCGCACCTCGCCAAGTGGACAAAGGTCTATGGGGAAGAGCCACAACCTGAGTGGGTGCGCCTGTTCTGCCATACCCTATATGTTATACCCATGAACTGATATCTAGAGATGGAGCTCCACCATGGAACAAGTGAATGGGATATCTTGCGCGAAGGGTTCCTGTAACCTTCACGTTTGAGGATCGTTGGTGGGACATTGTTGATGATGTGCTACAAGCAGTAAAAGTAGTTATCTTTAAGATACCCCAAGAGCCAATAGAATTGATTCAACCTGAATGGGCTACTCAGCTGAGTTACGCATTGGAGTGTTATAATGTAAATACTGAAGAAGACAATGAGGATCCGCGAAAAGTTAACATTCAAGAAACTAAAGGCCATCGCGAGGTCCAAGGACCACTGACTAAAGACCCTGACATAACCACGCCGGTAAAGACAAAACAAGTAAACATTGGTACGGAAGCCGAACCTAAGTATGCAACGCTCGGCGACTTCTGGGATGAGGTGACGATGGATAAGGTCGCTGAGTTACTCCGCGAATACTAGGACCTATTCTCGACCAAGATCACGAACTTAAAAGGAATCATCAGAGATTTAGGAATGATTCGGATCACATTAAATCCCAATGCGAAGCTAGTTAAGCAGAGGCCTTACCGCTTGAATCCAAAATACAAGGAGAAGGTCCGTGTAGAACTAGACAAAATGCTCGCAGCCGAAATCATTGAGCCGGTGGAAGAATCCGATTGGGTCAACCCTATGGTGGTGCAGGAAAAGAAGCAAAAGGGAAAGATAAGAATATGCGTGGACCTTAGAAAATTGAATGACGCGTGTGTGCATGACCCATTCCCAACCTCATTCACAGATGAAGTATTGGAAAATGTCAATGGGCAGGAAGCATATTCTTTCACTGACGGATTCTCTGGGTACCACGAGATCAAAATCACGCCGGAAGATAGGAGTAAGACAACCTTCGCGACTGAGTGGGGTTGCTTTCATTACACTGTTATGCCGTTTGGATTGAAGAATGCACCGACCATCTTTTCGCGCATAGTTGTTGTAGCATTCAAGGAATATATCCACAAGTTCCTGGAGGTTTATCTGGATGATTGCACTGTATTTGGATTGGTTAAGCACCATGTAGCGAGCCTACGCTTGAGGTTGGATACCTGCAGAAGACACCAAATCGCGTTGAACCTCAAGAAGTGTATGTTCCTCATTCCTTTTGGGAACCTGTTGGGACATGTGGTTTGCAAATAGGCACTGATGGTAGACCCTGTGAAAATTGCGGTGATTTTGAATTTGGAAGCACCGCAAAGTGCCAAATAGCTACGCGCTACCCTGGGACATACGGGGTACTACAGGAAGTTCATCAAAAGATATGCCTAGATCATCATGCCGATGGACAAGCTGTTGAAGAAAGATGTCACGTTCTGTTGGAACAATGACTGCAAGAAAAGTTTGGATGTACTAAAAGAAAAAATGGCCTCTGTGCTGATCCTGGTCTTTCTGAAATGGGGCGAGGAGTTTCATGTCCATGTTGACGCGTCATGTATAGCGCTTGGAGTGGTCCTAACACAGGAGGGTGGAGAGGGCTTGGATCACCCTATTGCATTCGCGAGTTGTAGGTTGTTTAAAGCAGAAAATAACTATTCCACAACTGAACAAGAGGGATTAGCTATGGTGTATGCGCTCCAAAAATATCGACACTATTTGCTAGGGGGACACTGATGTAGACTGATCATTCTATGTTGAAATACTTGGTCAACAAGTCTGTGTTGGGGGGCGCATATGCAGGTGGATTTTATTGTTCCAAGAATATGATTTTGAGGTCATTGTGAAGCCTAGGCGCTTGAACGCGGGACCAGATCACCTGTTGCGAATTAAGACAGGAGAGGAACCTGCTAGTTTGGAGGAAGGATTATTTGACACACAACTCTTTGCTATGCGCGTAGCGGATGGACACTTTGAAGACATAATCCACTTTCTCACAATTGGAACTGGGCGAAAGAGTACTCCGTCCAGCAGAAGAAGGAATTGGTGGTGCGTGTGACAGATTTTTTTGTCATCACAGGGCACCTATACAAGATGGGAAATGATGAGATACGACGAAGGTATGTACTTGAATTTGAACGAAGTCATATCCTCGTGGATGCGCATGGGGGCACTGTGGGAGGGCATTATGCAGGGCGAGCGACTGCGCAAAAGATTCTCCGTGCAGGGTTGTGGTGGCCAACCATTCATTGGGATTCAAAGGCACATTGCAAAGCGTGTGATGTATGTTAAAGAACAGGTAAACCATTGTTGAGGGATGAGATGCCTTTGAATCCACAAATGATGCTGCAACCCTTTGAAAAGTGAGCGATCGACTTTGTAGGACCTATCAAACCTCAGGGAAAGAAAAGCGTGAGATACATTATCACTATGACAGAGTACCTGACTCGTTGGGCAGAAGCGTAGCCGAAAAAAGATTGCACGACCGCCACAGCTGCGAAGTTTTTGTTTGAACACGTATTGACACAATTTTGGATGTTCGAAGATCTTGATGAGAGATCGCGGTACACATTTCTTGAACGAAACAATCAGTGCGCTAACAGAAGAGTTTCAGGTATATCATCAGAAAAGCACACCGTATCACCCACAAGCCAATGGGACAGTATAAACATTTAATAAAATACTAGAGACTGTGCCATGCAACGAAGTGATTGGGACCTACGCGTACCTACAGTATTAAGGGCTTATAGGACAACCTGCAAGAAATTGACAGGACAAACACCTTTCTGGTTGGTCTATGGAGTGGAAGCTGTAATTCCAATGGAGTATATTGTGCCTAGTCTGTGCATAGAAGCACTCACAGGTATGACGGACTACGGAGCCCTGGAGGAGAGGCTCACGCAATTGGAGGAAATGGAAGAGCAACAGTTTTTCACTGGATTCCATCACCAGGTACAAAAGCAGTGCGAAAAGGCCTGGCATGATCAAAATATTAAGTTGTGCACCTTCAAGGTAAATGATCTAGTGTTACTACATGACAGTAAGTTTGATGAATTCCTGGGAAAGTTCAGAATGCATTGATTGGGACCGTATGTTGTTAAGGAGGTCACAGATAGAGGCGTGGTGCAGCTGGTAAAGCTAAATGGAGAACCTTTCCCAGGCAAAGTGAATGGCAGTCACTTGAAGCCATACACGGGTGGCCCAACTATATGACTAGTTGACAGAAGCATAGTCTTCAAGCTCCAGGTAGCAGAGAAGGCGCGCGAGGGCCAGAAGTCGCCTTCGATAGAGCAAGAGCAAGAGATGGAAACAGAGGTAGAGGAGGGAAACACGAACCCATAGACAACGTTGACACTATTAAAGCACCAACACTCGAGAGAGCGGATGGGGTCATGCAACAAGGTAAAAGCATCGAAGCTGTCTATTGACTCGATCACCCTTAATGAGGGGGATCTGCACGATATAGGGGAGACGATGCGCGATGTCACCACAGAGGCCCTCCAGAACTTTGTGGAGGAGAATCAGATTGTGTTGGGGCCCTCCAAGCGCAGATCCAGAAGTTGCAGTTGCGCACTCCTTCTGCTGGTACTCTCTCGACCAGCCTCTCAGTAGGGACAATTGTAGCCGAGAAAATGTTTTGCGCTCGTACGTCCAACATAATAGTGCTGCCAGAAGGGGTGTTGGTTACAAAAAATGAGGCTGACAGACCCACGGTCAGTCCATTGAAAGCTATAGGGATCAACATGGCTGTTGTAACGCCTTCTAGTTTGTTCGACGGGCAGGCGCCGGGCGACCAACCGGGAGAACGACAAAGTGTGGAAGAAATGCGATGATATATGCGACAATGAGGAGAGTGACTTGCGACACTTAGCAAATGAGCGTGGAGCGAAGGTGACTTATACCTGATGATGCGTGGCATTCCTTGGGGCTAGCCGACGGTTTCATGGGCATTTGTTGAAGTGTGCAAGCCACTGATAAGGGGGTCGGCTGGGCAAGCGACCACCCTCCAACGAAGTGTATATATTAATGGCGTTTGGCTTGGTTTTGGAGACAATCAACTCAATGCATCTCTTGTAACTTCGCATAGCAAGAAGGAAGTGTGCATTTGGTAGAAGAGTGCGCATAACTCATGCGCATATCTTGGTAAAGGCGCAGAACTAACTCTTGGTCGATGGTTGGCAAGGCGTGCCGTAAGTTGGGTGATGGATGTGCAGATTTGTGCAGGACTTGAGGTGGAGTTCTAGGTGTCTCGGGTGAGCACCCTCCTACCGTGCAAGAGTGGCACAAATGTTGTAAAGGTTGATTTATGCCTCGGTTGTAAAAGAAACTAAGTATTGGCTTGGAGTTTGCCAAGCATTACTTGTGATGATTGTATTATTGAAAGACTGATATAATATATTGTTGGGCAGACTTGTTCGGGAGTTGCCCCTCCCCTTTATATCGTGCAATTCTTGTTCTCTTTTATATAATTGTTGTGGATAATGAATAAGTATGGGTGTTCATTGATATAAAGGTTAGTTGATATTATACTTGGTTGAGAAACACAAACTAAGTACACGGTTGTGAATTAGGCATAGTCCATGTGCACAAGTATTGTTAAAAAGAAAGTGTTCGGTGGTGCCGCACCTCGCCGACACGGTTGGAATACTACCGTAGGCTTGGGGGCGTGATAGTTGGTATCAGAGCTAGTGAAGCTCGTGACGAAGTGCAAGTGTGGGATACACTTGGAAGAAGTGACTGTGGTGACAGGTTCTTGTAGGGAAAGAAATTGATGAGACACTTCCTGATAAGTGTTGCATCAAGGACTTGGGTTGCAGGTGAAGCCGGTGCATGGTCGAGACTAGGTTGCAAAGAAGGAGAAGGCTATTAGAAATGGCTGAATCCCAGGTTGGGTCTAGTCGTGATGCCAAGGATAATACCCTTGGTTTGATGCAGAAAGTGTTGGAAAGAATGGAGTACTTGGAATATCATTTTGAAAAGAAAATTGACTTGGTCGTGAAAGAGAAAGAGGCAACTTTGAGGATGAAAGATGAACTTGATGAACTCCGAAATCAACACAAGTACACTGATCTTATGTGTACACAACTTGAAATAAGGGTCAAGGAGGTTGAAGCAGCAAGGGACCAGGGTCTTGCAGAGATCGTGGACTTGAAGAAATCTCTTGACGAAGCCAAGGATGAGATAGCGGTGTTGAAGAAGGCCGTGAGGCATGGCTCAGGTGGAGGAGTGCCTCATGTGAAAGTCAAGGAACCAGAATCATTCGATGGTACAAGGAGTGCAAAGACTCTTGGCAACTTTTTGTGGGACATGGAGCAATACTTGGAACGGTTGGGTCTATCTAATGATGAGGCTAAGGTCAAGGTAGTTGCTCAGTTTCTAACAAAGGATGCTAAGATGTGGTGGTGAAGGAGGATGGACTAGATTGCCAGTGGCAGTGCTAGTGACATCACTTCCTGGGATGAGATGAAAGGAGCTTTGCAGGCCCATTTTAGTCCTCAGGATGAAACATGGGAAGCAAGGATGAAGATTAAATTCATAAAGCAGACGGGGAACCTTCAGACATATCAGCGGGAGTTTGCAAGTGCGGTCCTTGAACTAACTGACATGGCGGAGAGAGACAAGGTGTTTAACTTCATTATTGGTTGAAGCCTTGGGCACGCAATGAGGTGAAGAGACAAAGGATTAGAACACTTGAAGAAGCTTTTGCTGTTGTTGACAGGTTGGTGGAGCATTATGATGAGACTTCTGATGATAGGAAGAAGAAGTCTGACAAGCCGAAAGATAAGAAGAAAGATGATGCTTCGAAATCGGATGATAGTTCGAAGACGAAGAAGGTCTTGAAGTGTTGGATATGTGCTGGACCACATACGGTGAAGAATTGTCCTTCTAGACCGAAAGTGGCTGCCATAGCACAATCTAATGCAAAAGAGGAAGGTGCTTCTGTGGGGATGATGCAGATACTTGGAGTTGCTGCTGCTACAGAGGTGATCTCTCGGAAGGATCCTGAGAGGAATAAGTTGGAGTATGTTCGGATGAAAGTTGGAGATGCTGATATACTCACTATGGTGGATAGTGGGGCTTCTCATAACTTCATGGGTGAAGATACTGCGAGAAGGATTGGGCTGAAATATGTACCTATCAAGGCACATATGAAGACAGTAAATTCTCCTCCGGATGAAGTTCTTGGTGTAGCTAAACAGGTGGACACAACACTTGGTGAATGGACCGGGAAGGTGGACTTCACTATAGTGCGGATTGATGACTATGAGGCTATGCTAGGAATGGAATTTATGAAACAATATGATGCTATGATTGTTCCACATTTGAAGAAGATGTATATTTATGATGGAAGGGAAGATGTACCCATGGGTGTGCCTACCTTTGGTGTGACTAGGCGTGATTGTAAATTGGCAGTGACGCAAATGGGGGATGAGAAGAGATTGGGTGACATGAGTAAGCGGTTGTCCACGGTTGAGACAAAGCTTACCGAGCAGTCATTGGTCATCAAAACACTTTCAGATAGTATCTTGGACTTGACAAGAAGGCTAGAAATGGTTGAGGATGAGGATGATGATGAGGAGTTATATGTGAGGCCAGATGTTCGAAAGGAGGACCGGGTCACTTATCTACAAAGGATGGAGGTTGAGGATCCTGATAGATGGATCGAGATGATTAGTGAGGGTGAGCCTTCCGGCTCTAACCCCTCTACATCTTCTTAGATGGACAAGAAGATGGGACTCATTGTTAGCTGCTCATGGCAGTGAGTCCTTAAAGCAGTTGAGCAGGTATGATGGTGCAGGGATGGATTGGCATCAAGCATCATGACATGTTGCAGATGGGATGAGGGCTACTTCATGGACCTGAGCATGGTTTATTCTTGATGAGTTCAGGATGTGGCAGATGTTTTGAGGAACAACTGATGGTGGCATGAGGATGTTCACTCTCATTGTTTGAGCGTGACAGTTGGACTAATCACCCGACTAGTTCAGAAATTGGGGTCGCGAAGTGTACAGAGGTATGTTGGCATTGTGTTGGAGTATCATGGCAGCGGTTCACATGGGACACATGATGGAGAGAGGTGTTCTCTTGGAGCACTTGGCAGTTTATGGAGATGAGATGTTGGCACATGATTGAGGTGTGTTAGCACTTGTTGATGTATCATGGGCAGTTTTGCACATGATGGAGTTGGTGACATGATGGAGTTGACACATTGTTGCAGTGAACATGTAGCTTGAGTGGAAGGACCAGCCTTCCATGGTGGAGAGCAACATGGGGAGATTGTGGCAGGTGGTCGATGATCATGGACATTTATGACATACTTTGGTATGGACTATCTTGGTGACAGTTGGTTGCTGAGATGAGACATGGTGGAGATGGAGTCCTACATATGTTGCAGGGATGTTTGCCATATGTGGAGGAGTTGACATAATGGATATTAATGCTTGGAGGATGTTGTCGAGGGCGACAACGACTTCAGGTGGAGGAGGATGTAATGCCTTCTAGTTTGTGCGACGGGCAGGCGTCGGGCGACCGGGTGCGCACGCACGATGGGCGTGCGATGGTGCGACGGGCGGGTGCGACCAACCGAGCGAACGACGAAGTGCGGAAGAAATGCGACGATATATGCGACGATGAGGAGAGCGACTTGCGACACTTAGCAAATGAGCATGGAGCGAAGGTGACTTATACCCGATGATGTGTGGGCGTTCCTTAGGGCTGGCCGACAGTTTCATGGGCGTTTGTTGAAGTGTGCAAGCCATCGATAAGGGGGTCGGCTGGGCAAGCGACCACCCTCCAACGAAGTATATATATTGATGGCGTTTGGCTTGGTTTTGGAGACAATCAACTCAACGCATCTCTTGTAACTTCGCATAGCAAGAAGGAAGTGCACATTTGGTAGAAGAGTGCGCATAACTCATGCGCATATATTGGTAAAGGCGCAGAACTAACTCTTGGTTGATGGTTGGCAAGGCGTGCCGTAAGTTGGGTGATGGATGTGTAGATTTGTGCAGGACTTGAGGTGGAGTTCTAGGTGTCTCGGGTGAGCACCCTCCTACCGTGCAAGAGTGGCACAAATGTTGTAAAGGCTGATTTATGCCTTGGTTGTAAAAGAAACTAAGTATTGGCTTGGAGTTTGCCAAGCATTACTTGTGATGATTGTATTATTGAAAGACTGATATAATATATTATCGGGCAGACTTGTTCGGGAGTTGCCCCTCCCCTTTATATCGTGCAATTGTTATTCTCTTTTATATAATTGTTGTGGATAATGAATAAGTATGGGTGTTCATTGATATAAAGGTTAATTGATATTATACTTGGTTGAGAAACACAAACTAAGTACACGGTTGTGAATTAGGCGTAGTCCATGTGCACAAGTATTGTTAAAAAGAAAGTGTTCGGTGGTGCCGCACCTCGCCGGCACAGTTGGAAGACTACCGTAGGCTTGGGGGCATGACAGTTGTGCTCCCGCGGGAGACACTCTACGTTCTGCAGGATGGGATTACTGCAAAATTGCGGGCTAGGGAGAGCCGCGTGTTGCAGGTGCTGAGTGAGCAGAAGATCAACGTGGAGTGGTTGAGCTTGCAGTGTTATGACGTTGTGTCTCAAAACAGGCAGATGGTGCAGGTACTTGATGAAGCCTGCCAGATGGTCCCTGAGCTCGCCGTCCCAACAAAAGCACTAGTAGAGGCGCACATCTAGAGATTAGCAGCAAGGGTGCACGAGGCGCGAGAAGAAATGGCCAAGGTTCAGCTGGAGTTGAACCTTCAGATAACAGAGCTGCGGTTGAAGGTGCAACCTTCAACTCCTCCAGAGGTAAGGGAACAACGCACCAACGCCATTACATCAGGGCTAGAGGAGATCAGCAGTGCAGTAAGGGACTACACCAAAATTTTGGAAGAATTTGAGGTCTCACAAATCTATAGGAAGACCCGAACATACAATGCTTAGAAATAAAGGCGTGTGAGCTATAGCAGCTGTACGACAATGTCAAAGGGACTGCGTAGATGGTGTCCCTCACTTAGAGGCTCGCGCAAATGTAACATGCCAAAGCACTTAAAGAGAAAGTAGATGCAACGCGACACAAAGAAGCAGTGTTGAAGGCACGTGTTCAGCCTTGGATCGACAAGGCCTTCTTGATTTCAACAACAATTGAAGGCAAGCTCGTGCAGATGCAGGGGACACAAGAACAGATACAGGGGAGCAGTTCCAACACCGTCGTCTCAGAACAACGCGTACAAGAGATTTAGCTGGCAGCCACTCAGTGCGTTGTCGACCTTGCAGCAGTCTGAGCAGAATTGGGAGGTCTTCACGCGAAGATCTCCGCACCGACAGCGTGAATCTAGGGCGAGTCACAATGTTTGTGTTGGGGGCCTGTTGGGCGTGGGAATCCCCCAAGGCAAGTTTTGGGGCTTAAAGCCCAAGTTTTGACTAAGTCTATTGTAAAGACCCCACGATTTGTGGGCGCTAAGTGTGAAGATGGTAAATGAGTCAGAGGGTTGTCCGCCCTCATTTTTGTAATGTAATGTCCGTTTGAGAGATCTACCCATGGTTTGCAGAGCATGGGATTGTATAAATAGAGTGAGGCTCTAAGTGTAAAGAGACATTGAAGAATGAAAAAATGAATATCTAAGGAGTGAGCATTGAGTTGAAGTGTAGAGTCATGCCTTTAGGTTGTAGAGTAGGAGAAGGCTCTGCAGCTGAGTGCGTAGAGGCCTAATAGTCCGCAGCTGAGTCCGTGGACCCCTGCAACTGAGTGTGCAGGGCAGGTTGAGTCTGTAACTATTGGAAACATTAATAAAGAGAAGTTTTACCATTTTCTATGTATCTTTTCTTGTTTTATGCATTGAAGTATATTGGGTATGAATTGCAAGTTTACTGTTTATTTACTGCGCGAACTTATGTAAATGTGTTGAATAAGTGAATATAATATAAGGTAACTATTTATGCGAAGATAACTAACTGTTATAAGAAGATAAGTAAGGTCCACAGTGTGACATGGGGAAATAGTGCAGATTGCTGCTCCAGCAGCGCGAAAGCCCCATAACCCCTGGTTAACTCTGCGCGAAGGCGAATATAACAGGGTGTGAAGGTCCCACAGGTCAGGGAAGTGCGCGAGGTAACCTGCGCAAAGGTATTCACAGTTGGAGTAAATCAACCCCTCATACACCTCAAGGGTGCGGAAACCTGGTTCTAGCATCCCCCTATACTGCTTCGGGTGAGACCTCAGTTCGCGCTCTGTGGATTTTTGCCGAAAGGGCCAGTAGTACAGGGATTTGTTTGGCTAATTAACTTCGAACCTGGGTCAAGCCCCAACATGCCAACAATGGCCACCAATATCCACCCAAATTAATCATTGTCTTCCTTTGTCGCTCGAGAGTTTCTTTGAGCAAGATTTTGAAAGAATCACCTGCACCCTCGTCTTTCTTCTCTTCCGCCATGGGAGGCCATCAGGATTTGCGAGGCTAATCTTGTAAATATTCGACCAATTCAAGCCCTAACTCCTTGTATTCAACCTTGTTGGGGACATGTAATGAAAAACAAAGAAAGAGAAGACCGCTCGATACCATTGATCTGAACTTAAACATGAACACAACAAAGTATAGATACAACCATAAATACAAAGATGCAGTAGAAATAACACTTCATTTCATTAATGTCAAATACTGAAATATGCTTACAAACTTAAAGGAAATAAACTAGCTCGAACGATGGTAGCTTATCTCTGAGGAGAGATGTGGCGGCTACATGCCTCTGAACTGTCTTACAATGAGGCTTGAAGGCCTATTTATTATTGAGAGACAATGGAAAACCCTAAACATCCAAAAACCTAACCCTAGGAGATGAAGCGCCAAAACTATGAGTCCTATTTGGGTAAATTGGTACATCAACTTCTTGGGGTTGCAACTTTGGCATAAGATCCTAGTTTGATGCGCACAATACCTCGTTAGAAAGATCTATACAAGGACTACAAATTTCAAATGCGAACATTAACTAACTAATAATGTTTGCTTGGTTTTTCAAAAAAATGTTGTTTAGGGCCTCAAAACGGCTCCAGAAGTTCAAGACCCAAAAAACTGCCAAAAATGGTAAATTATGCTACAATTAAGGAAACTGAAAAACTAAAAGAGACGGTGATGGGGGTCAAAGTGGAATAGGCGGATGGGCACCAATATCCACCTTGATCACAGTAGAATCAAGTCTCCATGTTGATGGGAGTCAACTAGCTATGTAAAAGACAAATTGTTTGACATAATAGAAATTTAGAGTAGAGCAACAACACTAAGGGTGTTTTTTCTCGCGGAAGGGTTTCCACCAAAAATCTTGTGTCTAATGTATGATGATGTGATTGTGTGCATTGTTTATTGTTTATATTGTTGCTTATGGTTTCCAATTATGCTTATGTGATGCACATGTTTAATAAGTTGTTGCTAATATGTATGTGATTCAATAAGTGAAGTTAATAAAAGAAAAAAATCGTATATAGATCACACTACTGATTCACCCCCCTAATAGTGCTCAAAGGTTTCCAACAGAGAAGGAAGTAACGAGCGTTTATAAGTGGACGCAGTCTCCTCCGGTTCCATATGATGTGGTAAGTGGAGAGCGTTAGTTTGATAGCAGCATGGGTTAGGAAGATATAATAATGGAGTCAAGGAAGCCATAGGATGGGAAACTTCCTGAGGAGGACTTGGCCCGGTGGAAAAGGGTCGTTGAGTTTCGGTTCAAGATGCTTATGGGTTGGTTGGATCTTATAACTCATCGAGTAGAGCTCTTGGAGAAAGACTGAGAAACAAACATAGATCGCATCAATGCAAAGATTGAAAGCGTGGAAGCATCATTGAAATGAAAGATTGTGAAAATGGAGACTGATTTGTTGACCTCCAACTCGAAGCTTATAAGTGACAACATCTTTAGTGAGGTACAAGAAATCATTGCAGGGCTACCAGAAGAGGTCGTCGCCCAGTTGCGAGCTAGGGAGGGAGAATGAGATGTAGGAGTAGGGTCGAGCAATCAGGAAAAGAAGGAATGCGAGGAAGCAGGGAACTCTAGTCTGAATTAATGCATGTCTTATGCTCTGTTGCTTTGTGTTTATTTTGGGTTTTTTTTTAGAGTTTATGAGAATTATCAATGTTTTGTAATATTAATTAAGGCATATAGAAAGAAGAAATTAGTAATATAGATGTATTGGGACTTGAATATAGATGCTCAAACTATTACCAATTTTACTAAATTTTTGTAAGAGCAATTCTAGCCAAGTAAATATAAAAAGTCTTTGTTACGTTAAAAGAAAAAAACAACTAAAATATAAATAATCCCACTAATAATTAACAACTAAGTTATTAAAAATTCTCCATTATTTAAAATTATAAAAAAATTAAAAACATCGTAGCTTTAAATAAAATCTTTTCGAAGGGAGGAAAATCGATCTCTGATCGCTGATCATGTTCTCAATGGCACCCGAACCAAACGGGGAAAATCAATACACACGTGACCCTGTAATAAATACATATATTTTTTTCTTTTTTAAATATAGCGTCTGCCACAACCACAGAATTTTTTCTCTTTTTAAATACAGCGTCTGTGACAATGGCAGAATTTGGTAGTACTGGTTGGTATCACAAGTTTAAAATGCAAATTTAATATTTCATATTTTTTCAACCAGTGCAAAAAACAATTGGATTTCAGCTAAAACAATCTTAAACAATTTTTTTTCCCATATTTCAACCAAAGATTCCAAACAATAATTACATAACGAATATAAAAAAAAAAAATTAACGAAGTCGGGTACTTTTATATTATAAAAAACGAGAACAGAGTTCTATTACATAACTATCATGAGATTTGGCGAGGAGGATCAAAATCGGGTGCGCAGACCCACTTTCCTCATTTCTGCCACTATGGGAATTGAAATTAAAGAGGGAACGGCTATATTGCCTGACAAAAGCGCCTCCTATGTAGCAAAATTTGCAGCGCATGGATTTTAGTAGAGTTTCTGAGTGATCGAGTCATCTGGCATGGGGTCTTTCTTGGCACTTGCTTTGGTGGACGCTGAGGCTTGGAAGCTCTGAGTGAGAGTTTTGATTTGTTCTATTGCTTCCTCAAGGTGACTGCACCTTCCCTTCAAGCTTTCTATTTCTTCCTTCTGTTTTTCCAGTTTCTTGCGCTTCGACCTGCTGTCGGATTCATAATCGCTCTTCAGCTCGTTGAAGTGTTTGACGAACCTGTTGATCATGACTGTGTGGGCCTTGCACATTGTGCATTCTTTGTTGAAGAGTTGATCCAAGGGCTTGATGATTCGCTGTGGCTCGCCCTGGTTGCCTAGCTGGTCCTCCATGATGCTGTGGTGGGTGTTGAGGTCTGTGAGGTGAGAAGAAGGTAAAACAGCGAGGAGAAGGGGATTTAAGAGGAGGGGAGAACTGTAGGATTGGATCAGAGGGAAGAAACGCGGATTGCAAAGAAGAGGGAGCAACAAAACCGAGACCGAACCTCTGCAGCTGCCCAGAAACCCGAAGTCAGTATTCAAAAAGAACTTAGAGCTGAAATAAATTATTACCAGTAACGCAGAGCGCTGCTCTGAGTCTCTACTGCTGATGGCGGAGTTCTGGAAGTGTCTCCTCTTGTAGTCGTTGTGGACGAACCCTCGGGCTGATTTAACACAGAAAACTGAACTGAGAGGCTGTTGGGAGCTTCGCTTGGAGTTGAGGCCTGGAGGGCGAAGCGCCTTACTCACTCTAACGCTCCTAATGGATTCTATGCCACTCACTGCTAAAACCACGATGCCAACCTGGGACTGAAGACGCAAAACGAAACTGAGAACGCCTGAGGAGGGAGGGGGGACATAAAGGAAGAGGGAGAGGCAATGCCAGAGCGAGATTTTTCCTTCAGAAACCGAGGCGGGATCGAGTTGCAGATTTAGGATGAGATCTCCCTGAGGACTGAGGTGACAGATACCTGAAAGGTCAGGGTAAAAATCACGGGGAGGGTGAGGGAGGGTGGCGCTAAGGACGAGAGAAATGATGGTAGGCGGCAGCAAGGGAAGGGGAGGAGGATCGAGGTTTGGAGGATCGGTACTGCAGAGGATTTTTTGATAGATTTTACAAGGGCTGACCTGGAGGCTCTGATGGCAGGGAGGGGTCTTATGGGATTGCTCTGTCATATAACCTGTCATCCTCACTAACCTGGCCTTGCTTCCGTTTGACTGCTTTATTTGCAAGATAATCCGCCTCTACGTTGTGTTCTCTGAGAACGTGCATGAAGGATGTTTCCCCCATGTCTCTTAGATTGTCCATGATCCTTGCTCTGGTATTGTTGAGGCCTTCCTTTATAAAAATTTTCCCTGTGTTCATAGATGATATGATAATGGCCGAGTCCCCTATGATGATAGCATTCTTCAGGCCCTTTTCGGAGAGAATTATGGAACCAAGAAGCAGGCTATAAGCTTCTGCTGCATTGTTTGATGCTTCCCCAAGACCCCATTCATATCTACAGATAGGAACTCCATTTTGATCTTTTATTATGCCTCCTGCTCCTGCTGCTCCAGGATTATTCTTTGATGCTCCATCAAAGAAGAGAGTGGGGTGGTTTTGGGAGCTAATCCATTGAAGAATTTCTTCTTTGGTTCCCCTGAGCTTCCAGGAGGGTTGTTTCTTGTGAGTTTTGCTCTTTGGCGGAAGATTTTGGGTGTGACAGATATTAAACTTATTGTACCAATCCTTTTCCTCTTGAGCCCAGCTCATCTGATCTGGAGTAGTTATAAGATTCGCACTCACCGCTTCAGATATGCTGGCTATTGTTTTTGCTATGATAGTGCCCGTTCTTGGTTGTATGTTGTTGAATACATAGTTGTTCCTAGCAAGCCAGAGATTCCAGCAGAGGGTGGCGGGGATGCACTTCCAGACTCTGATTATATTGTTTTTGCCTTTTCTTTGGTGAGGATAGTCTTTTTTCCAATTCTTCTGGAGGGTGTGCACCTGATCATAGCTTCCTCGGGCTTCCAGGGGACTAGCAAGCTGATTCCAACAGTTCTGAGCCCATGGGCAGAGGAGAAAGGAGTGTTGTATAGACTCCTCCTCTGCTTTGCAGAAGCAGCAAATCGAGGGGCCTTGAATTCCTCTCTTCCTCAGATTTTCTGCTATTAGGATTTTTCCTTTGAGAAGGGTCCAGTTGAAGTGTTTCACTTTTGGGATGCATTCAGACTTCCAGGTGGCAGTATGGAGGTTCCAATTGGCTGTAGGGTTTCTGTTCCGAAGAGATTTGTACCCTTCTCTAACTGAGAATGACCCTCCACATGAATCCCAGATGTAAGTGTCTTCTTTCTCTTTATTGACTGGTGCTGTTCCCGAGAGGGAAGACTTCAGGTTGTGCCATAATTCTTTGAGCTCCTGGGGAAGCTGCAACTCTTTCCAATCTCTCCATCTATTATGGTTCCATGAAGAGATGTCGTACAAAGTAATTATCCTTCTATCTTCCATCCAATCATGTAAAGGCCTGAGCTCTTGCTGAAGATTCCTTGGGTTGGTGTTCATTATCCTATCAGCCCAAATTTTGGTGTCCTTTCCATTGCCCAGGAGCTTAGAGACATTTTCTCTGAAGTGTGGCAGAACTTTTTTAATTAAACGCCACACAGGAGTGCAGGGTCTGTCTATTATAGGGTCATTGAGGATGTTAGAGTTTGGGCCGCTGAGGTATTTTCTTTTTATGGTCTCCACCCACCATGATCCCTTGTTTGAGATGATCTTCCAGATCAGTTTGAGTCCCAGAGCCTGATTAGAGAGGCTTGGGATTTTTATTGAGAGGCCTCCTTTTTCATAAGGGAGGGAGACTTGGCCCCAATTAACAAGGTTGAACTTCTTAGTGTCCTGCTTTCCTCCCTGCCAGAGGAAGCTTCTCATTATGAGTTCCATATGCTTGTGGATGCTTGCGGGGGCCATCATAACCGCATATTGGTAGATTGGCAACCCTGATAGGACAGCCTTTATGAGGATAGTTCTGCCTGCTAAATTTAGCCAGGAGACTCCCCAACTTTGGAGGAGGCTTCTCATCTTCTCTATGTGTTTTGTCCATACCTCTGCTTTGATGTGCTCCTTCGCCAGGGGTAAGCCCAAATAGGAGAATGAGCTCCAGTTTCTTTGGAGGGGGATATCTAATATTTGGGATATACTTTGTTGTATCTGGTGCGACACATTCCATGTGTAAATTTTACAATTCCTGTTGTTTAATTTGCCACCTGAGACCTGAAGAAAAGCATCCAGAACTCTTTTGAATCTCCTCGCCATCAAGCTGGAAGCTCCCCCAATTAGAAGAGTGTCGTCCGCGAATAGAGAGTGGTTTATCTCCTTTATTCCTCTTTCAATGCTTATCCCCATTATCTCTCTCTTGAGGCGGAGATTTTCTAAGTGAACACTTAGAGTTTCCGCCATAATTATGTAAAGGAAGGGGGATAGAGGGCACCCTTGCCTAAGACCCCTGGTGCTTTTGAAGGAATTGCTTGGGCGACCATTGATCAGCGGGGCGGTCCATGGATTGGAGATACACCCACTTATGATGTCGACTACTTTGGAGGAGAACCCGAATTTTCTCAATGCTGCTCTTAAGAAGGAGTGATCCACTCTGTCAAAACCGTTAGCCATATCCAACTTAATGATCATTCCTCGTTCTCCTTTGATGAGACTGCTGTGGATGGCTTCCTGTATAAGAATAACATTGTCTATGATCTGTCTCTTAGGGACAAAGCCACCCTGATTCTCAGAGATTATGATAGGGAGGAGATTCTTGAGCCTGTTGGCGATGATTTTTGTTATGATCTTGTACGAGACATTGCACAGTGATATGGGGCGGAATCTATCAAATGATTTGGGGTTTGCTTCCTTCGGAATTAATGCAATGTGAGAGGATTTCGTGTAGTCCCCTAGCTTGTGCTTTCTGAATGCATTTTTCACCATTCTCACAAAGTCCTTTCTTATGGTTTCCCAATGCTGCCTGTAGAATGCTACTGAAAAGCCATCCGGCCCCGGAGCCTTGTCTTGTTGCATGCTGAAGGTGGCTTCTCTCATTTCTTCTTCGGTGGGATCTTGTTCCAGCTCACTGTTATGATCCTCCTTAATTTTTCTCTCAATTAAACTGAGGAATTCTGCGCTGTCGTGTTGTTGGGGATCTGCTGTGAGGAGAGCCTTAAAGTGTTCGAAGGCTGCATTTTTAATCTCTTCTTGTTCTTGTAGTTCTCTCCCTTCCACTTCTATCTTGTCAATTTGATTTCTAGCTCTTCTGGTCTTGACGTTATTGTGGAAGAAAGAGGT